>VZTM01012587.1:1405-52437 GCA_013400555.1 Jacana jacana | reverse complement strand
CAGGCAAGATTTTCCCAAGAGGCCTTAAACTGCACGGTCACAAAAAGCAGTATTCTGTGCCATTAAAGATACCAGTAATTCTCCTTGTTCTCTGGCAGTGGTGTGTCTAAAGACAAAAAATTCAGATAGCAAGTTTTCTCAGAATCTTTATTTGTGGTTGAAAATTTCTAACTGTTCAGGAATATTTTACCACAAGTCCAAGCAACCAAAGTGCCAGAAGGCAGAAATAAGGCCACCATGGTTTAAAAGACCCAATAATAATATTGTGTCTTGAGGAGAATATATTTGCATCTAAAAGTATAGTTATGGCACACATACATGTAAACATATGTATAACAAACTGAAGAGAGAGGAAGTTGGTAGTAAGGAAAAGACAATGTTATGTCAACTTCTGAATAGGTGACAGAGGTCTCCACTGAAAAAGAAACAGAAGAATATAAAGGTATAATTAAAGTTAGTATACATAAGTTTATGGATAACAAGTGTGGCTGATAAAATACAGTTATATTGATAAAGTATGAGTAAGTTTCTCTAAGGTATTTGTCTTATTACAACACGGACTTTTTGCTGAGACTAGAACAATACAGAACCTGTATGACATCCATTTACTCCATTAAAAACTTGTTGACGAGAATTTGGCAATATGCAATATTACTGAAAACAGGAGTTATCACCAAGGTGAGTTTAGGAAGTGGTTCCATACTACTTAAGATTTTGAGCAGTGCCTTGTTAAAATGGGAATATTGATTAAACTCCAGGCTTTTGATGCAAAGGGAACAGGAAGAGATCTTTCCACCAATCCATTCTTCCTTTCCTTGTGTGATTTGTTCTATTGTTTTCCTTGACATTTACTATTATTTTTCCACAGACTATAAACAAAAAGCACCTCTAGTCTGCCCATGTGCCACAGGCTTGTAGCACTTCCTTTAATTAATTTCTGCCCAAGGTGTCTAGTGAGACTCAACCTAGTCTCTCCCCTAAAGGCCAGCTGCTTCTGCTAAATACAGTCAGTTCTGTGGTGCCACAGATGTGATCTGGAAGGACAGGGAGGGAAGAAAACTGTGCTCCAGCTTGGTGTAGAGCTAATGATCCCAGACCAGTACTTGTTGCAGGATCTGTACAGGGATATACCTTTAACCTCCTCACTTGCTCTCCATGGTACTTGGACACGTGGCTGTGATCCTCACCCATCTCCTTCATCTTGCTCATGTCATGGAGCTGTACCAACCATGTCTTCTGTATTAAAATACAGAAATAATGTCACAATGAGATTATCCAGGCATTTTGAGAGCTAGTATTGGTAATGATTCAAGTTACTTGTAAAGTCTGATAAAGAAGGGGAAATTTCAATGGGACTTGAGTACACTGCTTGTTGTTATTCTTTGCACTACTATAGTCTTTTGTCATGTCATGTCAAAATATAGTATTTTGACATTATTCTGAGCTAATTTTTATATCTGCATGATTTTTGAGGAGGGAAAAGCAGCAGATACTTGAATCAGATCAGCCATACCTTTGTGAAGGAACTGGAATTTCAGTGCATATACTGTTGTTCCTGTTGTAAAAGGAGTAATAGCTCATTGCCTCTACCATTCTTCCTACAATTAACTGTTTCTCATTAATCTTGGATGGCATTTGACAGCTTTTATCAATCCAGCATACATCTGCACTGTTATAGGATGCAAGAATGCACCTGATGAAAGTAGCTATATCCCAAGAAATAGTATGTCTGCCAAGCAAGCTCCTTGCACAGAGTCAAGTGATGATCAAGTCAGGTTCTGTCACACTTGAATTGTGGATTATAGTGATTACGTGCATGTGGACAAAATTTCTTCATTAACATAAATGTTCTTTTTACTTGCTTTTGATACAGTAACAGCTCAAAAGTGTGGAAAAGTTTGATTCTAGTTTGCTTCATGTTCTATTTCCACCTTTTCTGGCAGAGCAGAGAACTTTTTGTACTCACATATGGGGCTTTGGTAGCCCAGCTGTGCAAGGACTATGAAAAAGATGAAGATGTCAACATCTGTTTAGATAGAATGTAAGTACTGCTTGAAATGTTCAACCGTATAGATAATGCTATTTGACCACCTAGATGTTACCTTTCGGCTTTATGTCTGTTACTTTACAAGTCCCATCATTTCATTCCATCATTAAGTCCAGACTTAAAGAGATCATGGGGATAAGGTTCAATAGTCTGTCAACAGAAATTATGCTAATTTATGAATCAAGATCAACAATTAGCTTTTGAATTCTGAGAAGAAAACTGTCAGGATTGTTTTGATAGCTTATGCATGTTCCTTGTTGATCCTTTGTTATGCAAATTAATAATAAAAAGTTCTAAATTTCATCTCCTATATTCATGTATTCAATTTCAACTTCTGTGTTAACTTTCCTCTTCTCTTTCTTTGTACCCATATTATTTAAAATTAGACAAGCTATTTGTTTCTCATGGGTTAACGTGCATTTCTGTGTTCACTGTCGATGCGGCCTTCCTGTGGTTCCCCCTCATCTAGCTACACATGGTTTTGTGACTTGGACAGATAAGAAGTAGTCACAATTCCAGGTTGAAGGGATTTGGCTGAGACGACTCAGTCAATAGGCAGCCTCCTTTTGCAGTCAGTCACCTTCTCTGAGGGTGTAATTCAGGTACTTGATTTTGACCCTTTGAATTTACAGCGATCACAGTGGACAGAAAACCTGACCACTTCACTATTAATCTGAAAGTTTGCAAACAAGTTAGAGGCTAATAGATATTGATGGAAGTGTGTAAAAAAGAAAATCATTGCTTGGAAAAAAAGAAAAGTAATATGTTCACAAACTAAGAAGGGACAATGGAACCATGGAATTGTCAGAGTTGGAAGGGACCTCTAGAGATCATCTAGTCCAACTCCCCTTCTAAAGCAGGATTGCCTAGAGCATATCACTCAGGGCTGCATCCAGGAGGGTCTTGAAAATCTCCAGAGAAGGGGACTCCACAACCTCCCTGGGCAGCCTGTTCCCTCAGATATTTATCTCTCATGCAGCTCTGGTGAAAATCATAGATTTCAAAAATACGTAGGCTTCTTTATGATGCTATGGTAGAAATTACTAAAGGGTAGTTTTGGAAGATATGGAGATGTGCCTTGTTCCTTGTGTTTCTATTATTATAGCTGTTTCTATAAAACCTTCCTTTTTGTCTTGATAAAGACTTGATAAATTAATGTCAGGTTTCATTAAAGCAGTATGGCCATCTTCTGTGAAGATGAAAGCAGACCAGCTTGAGGAAGAAGATCTGTGACAGTTGGGGACAATATTCTTAGCTCTTTCTCTCTCTATATATGTATGTATGTACATATATAATACGTAGAGAGAAGGGTGCTTTTTGCTGTACAGTTGCCAAATAGCTGCTTAGCAATTTATTATTCATTTGACTTGCAAATCTAAGGCATAAAAGTTGAAAAGTTTCTAAGTTTCTAAGCCCTTCTCTGGATCCACTTCATCACCTCAATGTCTATTTTGTGGTAAGGGGCCCAAAACTGGACACAATACTTGAGATATGGCCTCACAAGCGCTGAGCAGAGGGGGATGATCACCCTAATCACCATGCTGTTCCTGATACAGACCAGGACGCTGTTGACCTTTCTGGCCACCTGGGCACATTGCTGGCTCATGTTCAACCAGCTGTTGAACAACACCCCCAAGTCGTTTTCTGCCAGGCAGCTCTCCAGCCACTCTTCCCAAGCCTGTAGTACTGTATGGGATTGTTGTGACCTGATTGCAGGACCTGGCACTTGGCCTTATTGGGCCTCATCCCATTGGCCTTGGCCCGTCAATCCAGCCTGTCCAGATCCCTCTACAAAATCTTTCTACCCTCAAGCAGGTCTACACTTCCACCCGCCCCTTGCCCCGCCTAGTTTTCATCTACAAACTTGCTGAGGGTGCACTCCAGATCATTGATAAAGATGTTAAAGAGAACCAGCCCCAATACCGAGTCCTGGGGGACACCACTTTTGACGAGCCACCAACTGGATTTAACTCCATTCACCACCACTCTGGGCTTGGACCTCCAGCCAGTTTTTAACCCAGCAGAGAGTACTCCCATCCAAGCCATGGGGAGCCCCTTTCTCCATGAGGATATTGTGGAAGACTATATCAAAGGCCTTACTAAAGTCCAGGTAAACAACATCCACAGCCTTTCCCTCATCCACCAAGAGGGTCAGTTTGTCATAGAAGCAGATTAGGTTTGTTAAGCAGGACCTGCCTCTCATGAACCCCTGCTGGCTGGGCCTGATCACCTGAATGTCCTTCATGTGCTGCATAATGACACTCAGGGTTATCGGTTCTGTGACCTTCCCAGGCACTGAGGTCAGACTGACAGGCCTGTAGTTCCTCATATCATTCTTTTGACCCTCCTTGTGGATGGGCGTCACATTTGCTAGGTGCCAGTCAGCTGGGACATCCTCAGTTTGCCAGGACTGCTGGTAAATAATGGAAAGCAGCTCAGCAAGCACTTCCGCCAGCTCCCTCAGTACCCTTGGGTAGATCTCATCTGGCCCCATAGACTTATTTATATCGAGCTGTTGGAGCAGGTCCCTCACTACCTCCCTTTAGATTACAGGGGCTTCCTTCTGCTCTCCACCCCTGTCTGCTAGCTCAGGGGTCTGGGTACTCAGGGAATAACATAGTCTACTACTAAAGACTGAGGCAAAGAAGGCACTAAGTACCTCAGCCTTCTCCTCATCCTTTGTCACTGTCTCACCTCCCACATCCAATAGAGGATGGAGATTCTCCCAAGTCCTCCTCTTGTTACTAATATATCTAGAGAAATTATTTTTATTTTTAACATCCAAGATCAGGTTAAGTTCTAGTTGGGCTTTGGCTTTTCTAATCTTTTCCCTACATAGCTTTACAACACCTTTGTAATCTTCCTGAGTGGCCTGCCCTTTTTTCCAAAGGTCAACTCTCCTTTTTTCCCTAAGTTGTGACCATATCTCTTTGTTAAGCCAGGCCAGCCTTTTCCCCCGACGACTTGCTTTACAGCACACAGGGACAGCCTCCTCCTGCACTTTGATGGCTTCCTCCTTGAAAAACATCTTCTTGGACTCCTTTGCCATTCAGGGTTGCCTTCCAGGGAACTGCCAAGCAGGCTCTTGAAGAGAGCAAAGTCTGCCCTCCAGAAGTCCATGATGGCAGTCCTGCTTGCTCCCCTCCTTGCTTCTCTGAGAGTTAAGAACTTAATTAATTCATGGTCACTGTGCCCAAGATGGCCTCCAAACATCACATCCCCCTCAAGTCCTTCTCTATTCACAAACAGCAGGTCCATCAGGGCTCCCACCCTAGTTGGCTCCCTCACCAGCTGTGTCAGGAGGTTATCCCTGACATACTCCAGAACATGTTAGAAGAAAGACAGGGAGTTTGTGAGGAAACAGCAAAATATGAGGTGAAGAGATAAGAAGACAAAGTGAAAGAGATCAGGTGGAAGTCCATTTCCTATGGGTTTTCCTGGCACCTGAACACTGCAATGAGTGTGCCCAGGATTTGCCAAACTCCATACCAGCCCAGAGATAAATGCTGTGACCTGAAGAGGCAGTTGCTTTGTTCTTTACAGAGGCAGTGTGTGATGAACTCTGGGGATCACAGAGGAATGGAGAAAATCCTGTGCTATGATATCCTATCTTATTTTAGTGACAAAGCAGTATTAATCAAGTGTATTATTTGTATATTTTTTTAATATATTATACTCATATATAAAATATATAATATTTATTTATATACTTAAATATAAATGCGTATATAGACAATATGCATATGATCCTTGCCAGGAGTATCATGCTTAAAGGAGTATGATTCCTTAAATAGTTACATGAAGAGCAATCCCACTGTGCTCCAAAATATGGTAGAAAGAAGAATCTAGACCAAGAAAATCTACGCCATTCATTTAGGAACATGTAGCTGTTTTGCTGAGAAAACACAAAAGACCTGTTAGGGAGATGGTAGGTGGGAAGAAGTTCCCCATTTTGAATGTTAACTTTCTCTGTTTTCTCCTTAGGGGATACAGCATTGGCATAAGGCTGATTGATGATTTTTTAGCTCGTTCAGCTGTGAAAAAGTGCCGCAGTTATTCTGAAACCACAGACATGATTGCACAGGTAAATAAGATTTACATTCTCTAGAACTTCAGCAGCTTCAGTGGTCTTAGCTTTTCCCTCCTCCTCTATCACTTTGCTCCAAAACAGTTACCTACATTTTCCACTATATCATGAATGTCTTATCAAAACCCATTTATCTCCACAATCATACCCATGCTTCCATGGGTGAAATACAGCCTGTTCTTTATCTACAACTTTATATCAACCAGTAGCTCACAGAGGCTGGCCTTGAGAGGCGACATCAGTTTTTACCTCTGTAGCATAGTGCTGCATCAGGCTGGGAAAAAAATCAACATTCAACAGAATACAACAAATACAATGTTTAGTGAGATAAGAATTTTGCAGATGGTCTTGATAAACCCACAGTGGTAAGTGTCCTACAAAGGGTTGTCAGAACCACAGAATTGGTTCATGTGGGTATTAGGTTTATATCTGACTCGAGGACAGCGAACACAAAATTGGATACCACCTCTGAGACGCTGCCAATCTCTGACCTAAACTGACCTTAAAGTCAATTGCTAAACTGAAATTAAAATTCTTCTAGTCCTAGCAGCCTATGTAGCATTTTGCCATTAGAAGAATTAAAAAGTTTGCAGCAGCTTAAGCTGGTTTCTTCTGCTCTTCCCAGAGATTGCAGCAAACAATTGATCCAGTTTTAACAAACCAAATTATATATTCCCTGACTTTTGTTTTTTATAGGAGCATAAACCTTAGCCATCTCATACAGATCTTAAACTTCAATATTCTTACTCCTGCCATTTGAATGTCCTCAGCATCTCCATAATCATCTTGATGGGTTTTAACCTTAAAATGGTAATATTAGGAATAAGATGGATTTTCTACAAAAGGAAGGTTCAATGCTAGTGGAGAAGAAAGAGAAATCCATAGGACCTCCAGCCCCTTTAGACTGCCGAGTCACTGTAAGAGCGGTGGTAGTTTGTAGATACTGAGTTAGGTCCGACTAATACCTACTGAGGTCATGGTGAATGGTCCCTTTTATCCTTTACTATTTTCAGCTATGAAGTGTTGCCAGTGAAGATAAGTCTGGCCTCTCCCAGTGGTAAAAATCAACCACACTTAACAAAGAACTGCTTGCTTAGGCAGTTGTTTGTTTTAAGGGGAGAGATGAGGACATGTTAACGGAACTGAGAGTCGTTTCCAGGGGCCCATTTTAGGAGACAAAAATGTGCCTGGCGTACTTTGTGATTGCTTGAGAATTACCAGTAGCGTCAGCTAAATGTAAGCATTATGTTTAACTTCTGATGGCAGAATGGGGAAGCGGCAGGCTTTCTATACAGTGAGCTAAGGCACCAGTATATGACAGTTATACAGGAGTATCTTATTTCAAAGTGTATGTGGATATTATCAGGTGATGTGTAATCCTGCTCACATTAACCATGTGAGAAATACCTACATTACATCTGACTGAAATGGAGTGGCAGAAGTTAAGCTATTATTCCAGAATGGCTATCACAGAAATAGAGAAAGGGCTTCTTTGCATTTGCTCTTGCTGGTAGGGCTATAAAGTGCCCATGTGCACGACACACACACATGCCGTGGTCTGTCAAAGTTTAAAGCAGAGGCAGGTGACATTACCAAATCCCATTAGCTCCTAAAAGACTGAAAACTAATTACTTATTTTTTTCCTGAAGTAAAGTGTATTTTGGACCCCCAAATTAGATTGGTGTATAACAAAGCTTCTCCTTTGGAGGCACTGAGTTGGGGTAGAGGATTCATTGGAGACAGTGAGAGCAGCTGGATGAAAATCATGAGACAAACAGCATTTCAATCACTGTATTAAAATAAACTGTCATGTTAGAAGAATTATACCATGCTTGTTCACTTGAAATCTACTTCAGATGTCATTTGTACTACATTTTCTCCAGATTTTTGTGTATATGCCAGAGATCTGGTTTACTAGGTCTTATTCCTCATGATTCCCATGTTTACAAGTGCTTTGGTACGGTTGAACCATAATTCTTAAGTACAGGGGATTCAACAACAAAATACAGTGGGAAATTTATCATCAATGTAAGGAAAAAGACACTGTTTCTCTGCAGGTTGTATTTCAAAAGACACTTACTGGGAGAAATAAAATTACTTGGAAAGATTGGAACAAACTTTAAAGCATGCAGTCTCTTGAAAAGACTATTTTTAGAAAACTGAAAGAGTTCTGCAGTAGGAGTATAACTTTTCTCAGGCAAAACGTGATATGGAAAGCATTTTCCCATTTCTTTGGCAAAACATTTTTAAATAGTCTTGAAGCACATTTGTCTGAGGTACATGCCAACAAAACATTTGCAAAATGACCCAGCACATAACTGCAAATAAGCTCTTAAAGCTGCGGTTCAGAATTATACAGCTGTTTACATGAACTCTTTAAGTCTCCAGCAGTCATGTTCCCAGCCAGGAGAGAGGGCTTAAAAATTTAACTGCACTAACTCTTATGAGGTAAAAATCTGTTTGAGGATGAGCATGTAGAGTAAAGCCAGGTAAAAGTTAAAATTACGGCAATTAAGTAGATCGAGTAGCTCAACATCCTGCACACAGAGCTGTTATCCTGGAGCCCTTTGAAGAGCAAAGAAGTCTGTAAGACCAAGCAGTGGGTGTTCCCTGTGGAAATGGAAAGAGATTAAGCAAAGGAATAAACATAAAATGAGGACTGGAAAGCAGCTTGCTATATTAAGAAATGAACACCATAGGAAAGGTGCACCTGAGGCAGTGACTGAGGGCTTAAATCTTCAACCACTGGTTCAGACTGCATAGCCTGGGATTTATTGCTAGTTTAGACTGGACTGGAGAAGGGCCAGTTTTTATGATGAGCCAAAGTGGGTCCTCCTACACTGAGTTCCACTGGTGCTCACTGACTGCTCGTGTTGGTGCTGTGACTTTATGTGGTGACAGTCAGGACTGAATAAAAAAAATAAAACAGGCCATGTAAAAGTAAGCTTTCTGCTCACTGGCAAACTGGGATAAGAAAATGCAAACCAATTGAGGAATGGTGTTAAGAACAAAGCTCAGTTGAAGAAGTAATGTCCAAGACCACATTCAGAATTTGGATCTGAGTATAACTGAGGATTACTTTTGAAATGAGGGTGATAATTTTACTCTATAATCCTACAAAATCAAGTTTTTACTTCAGTTCCTTCTTGCAAGACGTTGACATCATTGACCTGATCAAAAGAGATATGAAAAATAAACAGCTTCTGGTTTTAGATCTAATCCTATAATAATGTTACCTTCTGTAGCACAATGTCACCATGCCCCAGGAGATGTCTGTGCTGCAGGTGACAGCGGCTTGGCCCATACCCTCTGGTCTGCAGTGAGCAAGTGCTGGCTCACAGGCTTTATAGCTGTGTTCATACAGTGCTGTGCTTCAGGACATATCCCTTGCTGAAAAGCAATGGCTGGACAGATGGGCTTTATTGTTGAAGATCAGTACCCCATGAATTCAGCAAATGTATGTCTCTGCAGCTGCTTGTAGAGAGGTCCTTAGGGACCACTGGGTCTGGGGTAATCCAACCACATCACCCCCAAGCCCAGAGTTGTAGGACAAGAGGTGTCATTCCCCTTCCCATGGGAGGTGCTGCTATACAAAGTCCCTAATTATTGACATATGGCCAATTTGAAAGTCTGACAGAAGCTGGCAGGATTTATGAAGTTGGTAAATGTTGCTTTTCAGATCTTAACAGTGAGAGGGACGTTCACACAGAAGGCTGCTGCACTAAGTGGTAGGCAGTAAACTGAAAAATGAAGTGCTGCACTGTAAAGAGTAAAGAAAAGATTAGGAGTGCATGGAATCAGCAACAGACAGTGAGACTTTTAAAGCGTCTTGCTCTTCCCAAACAGTGACTGTGGAAAAGTACCAAGAATGAAAAGTATGCTAGCAAAAACGTTATTTTGACTCCCATCCCCCTTCTAAGCAGATTAATTCTGGTCCTTCATTAATCCTGGTTTTGTGTCACCTGAAATTATAGTTTCAATTTTTTTAGCAGCCTTTCTTATCACTTCCTTTGCAACATTACTTACACGTACAATATTTTGTGGTCAATAGTCCCCAGAAGTATATAAAGGGACTGATAAGTCAGTGGTCTCCTAGATATTTCAGTAATTGTAGACTGTATGTGAGCACCATCATAATGTTAATGAATTTTATTCTTGCTGCTTGATAAAGATGGGATGTTGGTTAAGACTTTGAAAAAGGGCAAAAAGGGCAGCGGTACATTTTTAATCCTGACTGCACAGATTTCTTGTTTGACATGAAGCGATATATAATCCGATAGAGTTGCAAGTAACATTTTCAAGAGAGACATTTTGCTTTACATGTGTGTCATTGAGGTGGTGAGGCTATGTGCATGTCTAAAGAAATATTCTGTTTTCTTCCATTTCATATAGAAAGAAACGAGAGATTTACAGATACAACTTTCAAAACTGCTCATTTGTTTTACTTCCCTGTCTTTTGGAGTCACAAAGGAAAATTGAAAAGACCTTTGTTTTACCCTTGAGAATGTGTATGGTAGTTTTAAAGGAATTTCTGTTCATTCATAGCCTGATTTAAAAAAAAAATAGTTAATATCTATTAATTAAATTACCTATGTACTTAAATAATTTTTTCTGCTGTGAATTTTTTACAATTTTCACTTTATATCTGTTCAACTTTGCCTTCATTTGGTGCTCTATTGCAAAGCAGCTACTTTTTTGCATAGTTTCCATGCAAGTTCTCTTTTACACAGGAAATTTTAACAATAGATTTGGACAGATTCATCATACTGTAATGCAAAGTACAGCTGAAACTAAATTGAAAACATATGAGGGCCTAGCACGGTTGACTAGGTTTTGTTCTTGTAACAAAGACTTAAAGTTTAACAGAGCAGAGATGCGTAGCGGACGAGTTAAGAGAATTTAAGTGAGAAAATGCAGTTCTTGAGGAGGAAAAGAAAGAGTAAACTGAGGGACAAAGTACAGAGAATGGAGCAGAAATTTCCCTTTTTATTTGTGCACACATATTTTAATGGACATCAGAATTAATGTAAAATTTTCTAAGAGAAAATGTTAATTCTGCTGTTTGGGGTTTCTTCCAGTTTGTTTTGCATAGTGTTGACAGTAGTCTTCACTTCTTTCTGAGCTGCCACGGTAGCTGCTGAACTTTAGTTCAGGGACGATGTTGATAAGAAACAGCTTTTGTGGTAGCTGTGTGAGGGATGGGGTTAAATTTGCCAAAACTGGATTCCAGTTGAAAACAGGATCAAACTGGCTTTTATTTTTGTCTGGTTTTATTGAAATATTCCTGCATCCGCATGGCAATTGCATTCAGTCATAGGCACTTTGGCAAGACAACACGCAGCAGCACAGCCCTGGAAACAAGGATCGGTGAGAGACTTAGGCTCCTACCAGCCACCCGTTGCAGCATTAAGTGTTCAGCAGCTGCTCTTGGAGGTGGAGACACGCTTGACATGAGTTACCCGTGACTGTGAAACAGGGTAAGGATGAGGAGAGGAGAATGCACCTCGGATTTGTCCCTTCACAATAAAGGGGAAGGCCAGGCTGGGAAACGCTCTGGTTTCAGATGGTCCTGGCTACTCAGATACAGAGCCTTGAACTTTCTCCCGAGGAAGAAGAGGGTGCCAAAAGCCTTTCTGTGCTCCCATCTTTCCCTCTGTCAACTATGCTTTTGCCTCTGTGTTTCAGTTCTTACACAACAGCGGAGACCTCATCCTTACATCAACCCCCTTTTTTCTCATATTCCTTGTTCAGCTCATTAACCTGCTTAGTGTCTTCCCCTTTGCATTCCTGCTTGCTTTGGTTTTCTGTGGTACAAATGAGAAAGGAGGTAGAAAGATGGCTTTGTGAAGGGAACTTTGGCCCAGGCAGTGAAGACAACTTGTTAGGCGGTGTCTCCCCATGTGTGTAGGGAGGAGGTGGGACAGGGCTGGGCAGTACGTGCTGGGGCATCTCTCATAAAGAAAGAGAAAAGCAGACAAATAAGAAGGGGCATGTACCCCGGAATTAGATAGTTGGTGTACCAGGAGAGGAGTCTGGGGAGAAAAATGCATATGTGCATGGTGTCAGACATGCCTGCTGTTGTGACTTTCATTTTGGCAGTGCTGCCTCTGTGCTTTCAGCTGCAGCAGGTGCATTATAGGCTGGTAACGTTCTAAATCTGCTGTAAAGTGGGTCAGCTGGGATAAAAACCATTTTCTCAAACACCACAAGTTCTTCAAAACACACAGAGACAGTTCCAAGCAGACAGGGATTCCACTGTTGGATTTTATTTTAAAAAAGAATAATGGTCTGTAAACGCAGATAGATGCAGATAGATGCCTTTTTTTTTTTCTTTTTTTTTTTTTTTTCTTTTTTTCTTTTTTTAGTGCAGTATGAGAAAGTTGTGTAGAGTACCCTGGTTTGTTGATAAGAACCTGATTTGAGAAGAGCAAAAATAGGATTCTTTGCAGACTCAGGGAGACTGGCAGTAAAACGCCGCACAAAAGCCTGCCCAGTCACCCCGGGGAAAAAACTGTGAGAGCCCCATGGTGAATTCCAAGTGGGTGAGATAAAGCATAGGGCTCTGGGGTGAAATGCATTTCTCAGAACCACTGGTCATGCAGTTGCCTCGCCTGGGTTGCCTGCCAGCTCCTCTTGCTCCCAAGGTTCCAAAGATAGTCAGAAAAATGAAAACCAGCCTGCTGTAAAAAATATTTTTTTCTTTTAAAATGTGGAATTTCCTTCCAGGCTCTTTGTTGTATACTGTCTGCAGGCTCAGTATAAACAATATTATGTGGCTCTACAGACTGCACCCAGTGCCTGAAGCACACTCTAATCAGGAGCTTTTCCCATACAAAGGATAGTTTTCAGAAGGAGAAGATAATGCTAAGTACTATAAACAGGCAAAATATCCCTGATGCTTTTTCATTGCTGTAGCAAAGAATTAACAACAACTGATTATGTTTCCAAATAGAAGGTTATTTTTTAACAAAAACACAAAAATGCTGAACCATTTGGTAAGTTCTTGGTACTCTACACTTTGGCTATAAGATTTGTCTAAAGAATTACCTGGCATCTCACTGTCAATGGAGATTGCTGCCCCATGTCACTGACAGGTGTTTCAGGGACTAGAAGACCTGGGCTGATCGCTGTGAGCATCTGGGGCATTCTAGGTGCAACAGGAGATGCCTTGAATGACTGTTGGTGCCTCAAAACAATGCTGTACATGCAAATGAATTGGAAATGACCTGGAAGGAAAAAGCCTTTATTTCGTGGGCTGTCAGAAAGTCACCCTCATCTTCTAGTATTTTATTCACACCTTTTAAATGGTGTTACTTTATGATAGTCTCTTGATTTACACAGAACAAGCATACTACAGAGCCTTTTACATAGGATATTGTTTTGTTTATTGTTTATCTCTTTTTGCTGTCAGCTCTTGATCCAGAACCAGTGACGTTAGTATGACATGAACCCTAGGTGCCATGGAAGACGGCAGCCTTTTCACTGATGTAGGGAAATTTTAGTGCTCCATCCTTTTGGAGCAAGTTTGTAACTGGGAGGGAACATGATGAAGAAGAAGCCATTGTGAAAAAATATAGAGATGAAACCAGCTTAGAAGTATGTATATTAGCAAGATATTAAAAAGCTGAAATATATTTCTCTATGGTATTTCCTTTCTGTCTACAAAGTCTAGCATTGTCACTCTTTCCTCATTGATTTTTTTCTGGCCTTCTTCAACCAGCTTGTGAATTGTGCTATAATGCTGTTTGCTGCTGCTGAAAGAGTAAAGCTGGGAAGCATCTTCCCATGCCTGAAAAGTTGGCAGGGGAATCGCTTCTGGTTCCTTATTCTCAAAAAAGCACTTCAGGTTTCGCTCACTCAGCTTGGTGGCATATAGCTGGAAAATCTGCTCCAGTTGCTCCTTCTCCTTTTCCATGTACACCCTCCAGAACATCAGCTGGAGGTGGCTGACTTTGGACTGGCAGCTGGCACAGCAAGTGGTTAGCAGGGAGAGAAGAGCTGTGGTAACTATCACACACCAGCCTAAAATCTGGGGAAAAAAAAGAAATGAGTTTCAGATTAAAAAGGCCCAAGTGAAAATGCTAGTTAAATCAAGTGTCCAACAGAACACCACCACTGTGTGCAGAGGACCTGCTGCTCCTCTTGGGACCCTGCTGCAGGCATCTCGTTCCCAGTTTGCATTCAGTGCCTGGCATTAGTGTTAATGGGTCTTCCGGATGGGGACCAACAGGAGGCAGAAGACATCAGGATTGCAGTTTCTCAGTAGTGCTCATTTTAATGTCTCCTTCTCAGGAAAACAAAAGCTGGTTGATTTTTACAGTAAGACTCTCAAAAAAAGTTGGTTTATACTAGAGTCTGGCTGCCTCCCCCATTGGTTTTATAACAAAGGGAACTCGGATAACAACAGCTGGAGGCATGTCCAGCGGAAGGGCAATTCAGGGTCAGGGACAGACGATCACGAATCAGACCTCAACTACAAGACTGTGTATGAAGAAAAATCTATGAGATCTAAACGATCAATCAAAGGCCTAAATGATCAAGCAGATGATGTTATGGCTAAATAGTGCTATACAGAAAGCATAGAGGACCTGAGAGCAGGAGTAGTGTCTGGCTAGACACTAGATTTAGAGAGGATGTTGATGAGAGTTTATTGCAAAAGTATAACCATCAGGCACGCACTGTATTGGACTCGCTCACTGAGTTCTATCACATGAAGGGAAAAGTGCATAGGGAAAATAAAATATCACAATCACTAGATGGTAAATGGTTTTCACTCTCCTGAAAGCATTAAATAAAACTACCCAGCAAAAATTAGGATTAAGGCAAAATTCTGAATTGTGACAAAGTGCAAAAGGAAAAAGGCTAAGTAACTGCTGTCCCAGATCAATCAAGCTTTTAAACTATGACCAGTTTGAGATGTGTTGTTGTCAGACTTCTTTTTAATCTAACACAAAAAACCGAACAAGAAGGAGAACTGTTTTAGCATTAATTAGCTAACGAGAATATAAAAGATAGTATTCAATTTAAAAAGTTTTCCCCAAATTCTTTTACCAGGAGGTTCTCTGAAATCTAAGATACTCTTTTGAACATTTTTGACTTTGATGAATCAGCTCTTTGTAGTGGAAGATAATTTTTATGCCAAAACTGGTTTAAAATTAACTATTTGCCCAATCCTGTGAGAATGCTGGGAGGAGAGGGCATGAGAGAGAAGAAATCGCTTGTGCCTTGGCTCTGTGTTGGCACTGGAATAGAGTCCAATTCATCTACACACTGATCAGAAACATTATTTTCAGAGAACTTTGTTTTTGTTAAAATATGCATTTCTTCTGGCATCATTCAACTTGTTTGCTTGTTTGTAGCAATGGCAGAGTTTGACTAAATTCTGTTAGGAACATGTTAAAGGAAAAAGCTACATCCAGGATGTAGCAAGGGCAGAGGATGGAAAAATGCACTTGAAATGGTTATTAGGGAACGTTCTGCTTTAAGGAGAGCAGGGGTGTGAACACAATTTTTTCATGCCTAATGCCACTGGCCTGGCCAATGGTTTTACCCACCTATTCTACGGCAATGTTACTTGTTTTCAACCAGCAGAAAAAATAGTGTGGAACAGATTTTCTAGGTTTCATAGACTCATCTGAACTGGAACTCATTTTCCATACTTTAATGGTGATGATATGGAGAACTGCAGCCTTTCTCGTGTGAACTCTGTTAAAAAAACAACTGCCAATAAAACTCTATATTTAGCTGAGAGAATGCAGAAAGTTCCCTCAGGGAAGTATGTGAAGCAGAGAAGCTTGACAAACAATTATTCTTAGGGACTTTGCTTTCTTTTATTTTTCCAGTCACTTTTTACTGACTGATTTCTATGGGTATTTAAGAAACTGCTCTTTTTTAGCAGCTTTTCACTTTCTTGCAGCTTGGAGAATGTATTATAATGATACAGTCTGAGTCACCAGTCTTTCACTATTTCCTATACATAGAACATGAAGTCTTAAGGACTATTTGTTATTTCCTTCTAAACCTCTCAAACAAATTGCTTAGTCTGCACTCCAGGATTTGTCTGCATTCCGCTCTTACTTGCATGGGGACTTGAAAATAAAACAAGCTCCTGGGGAGGAAATGGTTCCATATGGATACAATTGTCTGACACAAACTTGCTGCCTCCATAGAGTGTTTTTTTTATGCTGACAATCATCTTTCCATCATTTTCTGTAGCCCTTTCCGCCCCCCCTTGATTTGAATTTTGTCTCTGAATTTATTTATGTTACAAGGCAGTGAGCAGAACCATATCACACAAATATAGTAAAATGCAACACAATCTCAGCTTTGCATGTTCTGCTTCTTTTATTTTAGTGTTTCTTCCTTCTTCCAAGCAGGAGAAAAACATGCTTTTGTCTGGCACCGTGAAATGAAGAATACAAACAGGAACACACTACATAAACAGACACAAATCTGTCACAGATCTTATTTTCCAGTATTTTTCTACTGTTAGTGATCTAAGATTTCATTACAGTGTCACAATGGTATGAAATGGGAGATTATGGTATGGTATTTTTTAACAGGACAGACACCTTTAATGGGGTGAGGTCTGTTAATTCAGCCTCCTAAACAACCCAGTAGTTGGTTTATTTTCTTTACAGCAATATTTGTTCAGGAAGAAAGCTTTAAAGTATGTGGTCTTATGGATCCTGTCATCAGTGGGACTGTCCAGGAGGTATGGCACAGCCCAAATTGAACTAAAAGATGGATTGATTTTATTTTGTTAGGCTGCATCATGCCAAAACTTTGTTTATGTGGAAACAATGGTTTTACCTTAGCATCTGACATCAGGATCTTCCACAGATAAATCACAGCAGCAGTACAAACTGTGTAATACTCTTTATTTATTTTTCTTACCTGGGACTGTGCTTGAAGAGTTCGTTTCAGTTCGTCACTCTCTGCAAAGGGCATGGAGCTCTTGTCACAGGCCACTTTGTGTAGTTCCTCAAAGCAACTCTCAGATTTGCCATGGCAAACTGCTTGTAGGTAGGCAGGATTTTTCAAGCCACTCATGGCACATTCGTAAAAAGTCCCATTGAGCAAAGCCACAGAAAGCCACATCACTGGGGCTACCAGAGCATTTAAAGTGATTTGTCCAAAGACATAAAAGAAGTGGCAGGTATTCCCTCTGGGGAATATTTTTCTGGGATTCACACAGCAGCCTGTAAAGAGCTTCCAGGTCTTCCTGTTCAAGAAATAGCCAATAACCAGCAAAACAAAAGCTGGGGAGAAGAGAAATACCAAACCGTATCTGAAGTTTTCATTGCTGCAGGGGCATCTGAAAGCAACAAGAGAAAACACACGTTCACCTCCCATTGTCAGCAGCGCCATAAAACTGTAACCTATGGCAGTTTTCTGGTTCATAAAGAATTTCAGGATTGTTTGGAAACCATCCATGTTTGATACTCACTACAGAGGTAAAAATCAAGACACTTTTTGTCTTCAGCTGTAGCAGTCCGTAGTGGTGTAGCCGAGGAGAGCTCTCAGAGGAGGAGCAGGCTGCTGCGAGCCTGCCCGCCCGCCTGCGTGCTGTCTAGATAGTGCCGTGATGTCACCGTCTGGAGAAACGTGCTCACAGGGGACCCCTCCACCAGCAGAGCAGATGTTGCACGTTTACAGTAACATGCAACGCTAGTAGAAGGGAAAGCAGGCAGTGCTCTGTGTAACCAAATAAGTTTGCCGTCTTGGCAGTCTTACTCTTGGTGGGTTGATTGTTTTGGGTTTTTGTGTGTGTGACTGCAGATGGAGATCAAAGTGAAAACACACTCACCAGCTGCAGGAGTTCTGGAGCTGTGATTATGGTCCCAGGGGAGTGTGACAGGGCTGAAAGCAGAGGAGTGGTAACAATAAAACCACTTTCTGTGGGGTTGTAAATGTAGGAACATCAAAGACAGAATAAACGGCCTCCTGCTGTACTACCCTGGAGTATCACACAGCTCCAGATTTGCATCTCTGGCTCAAGCTGATCACAGAAGAGATATATCTAGTTTAATTTCCAGCCTGTCTCTTCCTTCACCCTATTTTCCTGGTATAAAGCTGGGTTACAGCATGCTGCATCTTAAAGTTTGCCTTCTGGTTTGCACACAACAGATTGAAGCAGCTGAGTTTCATCCTTTTTCAGGTTGCTTTCAAGATGTACCTTGGGGTCACCGCTAGTGTGAGCTGCAGTAGCGCAGCAGGAAATGAGTTCTCCTTAATCTTGGACAAAAACCCACTTGTGGACTTTGTGGAGGAGCTGCCAGCAGAACGGGCGTCGCTTTGCTACTGTAACCTCCTCTGCGGGGTGATTCGAGGTGCCTTGGAAATGGTAAGGAAGCGCACATCTGTTTTCTCCATTCTTTGTTAATACAAAGAGGCACAGGAAAACAAAACCACTTGCTCTGGTAAATGAAGGACATTTAGTAGTGTTTAATCTCTCTCTCAGATTAAATTACTATATCTAAATAAAAGAGGGCTAGACTGACACTGGATCCTGAGGCAGAGAAGCACACGGGTTAGCTCACCTCCGTACTGTCCCTGCTTGGCTCTTCAGTGGCAGACTCAGGTGCCAAAGCCAGGTGGGACCAGGGAGCCAGCTAACACGTAGTATGGGGAGCCAAGGGGACATGCTGGACTACTCCACTGCTTCTTGAGCCTATCTCATTTTCCTGCTCGGGAGTAACCAGCAATAGCCATCCCTGATTCTTTCTAAGTACATGAAGGTAATATTCTCAGATCACCACAGTGCCTGCTGAAAGGGAGAACAAAGTATGGATGAGTGTAATGCTAAAATCAAAGCATCAGAAGTGTGCCAGATAGCATTCCTTAGTTTGTTCTTAAATTTAAGAATTTTACAGAAGTATTAACAAAGGGCATCATGTGAAGGTCACGGAGTTGGACAGCTTCTGTGACGTTTTCTGGAAGGTAACTGTTGGACTGCTTTTTGTTTCTGTCAGTATCTAATTTGTCATATGTCTTATGGTTCAGGAAAACAACACTGTACAAGTATTATGTATGTACATCAGTCTTGGAATTACAGTATCTGATATAAGACTAATTAACACAAGCATTAGTACATGACCAGGAAATCTTGTGATTACAGAGTCATCAAGTATGCACTTTAGGCTCTTGGAAGAAAGCAAAGCACTGGAAGGAAGGGTAATGTATTCTATAGATTCCAGTGTGAACAAAATTCCTTTTAACTAATTTAGTTGGAAAAGATACTTTAAAACAATCTGGAAATCTGTTTGGTATGAAAGCTGAGAAAGGGGGTCCCCTTGTGGTAGAAGAGGGTGAAAAAGCTCGTTATACTGGAGGAGGGGGAAAAACTGGACATTTCTTTGCCTAACTGATCAGATCTGATTCTTTCTAGGTTCACTTAGCAGCAGAAGTTACCTTCCTCCAGGACAAGCTGAAGGGCGATGCTGTGACAGAAATAGGAATTACGTTTTTAAGGAAGGCTGAAGACAGAAAGCACAAAAGAAATAAATGAAAGAAATACTGGGAGAAACTCTTGCTGAGGGATATTTTGCACCTTTTGTTTCTAAATAAAAGGGTAAAAAGGCTTTGCTGATCCAGCTGCATCAGCCATGCATTTGAAAGGTGAATAAGGCCAGGCAATACACAGAAGGGGCAGAGCAAGGGGAGAGCACTGTTAATCGTCGTGACACAGATATTGAATCATAGAATAGTTTGGGTTGGGAGGGACCTTTAAAGGTCATCTAGTTCAACCCCTCCTGTGATGAGCAGGGACATCTACAACTTGATCAGGTTGCTCAGAGCCCCATACAACTTGTCTTGAATGTTTCCATGGATGGGGCATCTACCAGCTCTCTGGGCAACCTGTTCCAGCATCAGTATAATGATCAAAATGGCCTGCCCTTCCTTCTGATGTAACCATGCTCTTGAGTTTAATGGAAGTTTTATCACAGTATTTAGTGCATGCTGGATGCAAAATATTCATTTGGGCATCAACTGTTTTCAGCTAAACATGGCCAGCTTTTCCCATTTTGCTTGTTGACAGTTTTTCAAAGCATGTTGCTAAGAGGTGCTTTATTTCCCTGGCTGTTTGTGGTTTCCCTGTGCTTTATTTCCCTGGCTGTGTGTTGTGTTTACAATAATGTAATTGTCCGCTGTGACTGTTGTATGCAGTGTCTTACTGCCAGGTAGGTGCCTGTTTTGATGCATAATGGTTTGCCATTATTGTTGTCCACACCAGACATCCTGCTCCCTTTGAAACCAGAAAGGGGTGAGGCTTCATTGATGGCTGGAGCTGGTTTGGTTCCTTAGGCCTCAGGTGCAGTTCTGCTGGCATGGCTGTTCAGCCCTGTGTGGATGTCAGGCTGCAGCACTCTTGATGACCACAGCAATGCTTGTGTTGCTTCAAGCTATGGGCTTTTTCATGTCAGCCTTCTTTTCAAGGGCACTGATCTTATGACCAAACTGAGCAAAGCATGTCATATTTAATGCCTAGTCACTGTGGATTTATATTCACCTACGGAAACTTGAATAAAAATTCAGAGATTGCCACACAGCTGTTTTGCTGGTCGTCATGTCTGTTCTTACCTGACCTTCATTACTGGCTATTGAACATCTTTCACTTTCCAGTGGACTTGTTACCAGAACATGACTGGGAAATAGAAAAATAGCAGCCTTGCTGACACCTGAGGTATAGGAAAGGTTTAATGTGGACTGGTGTAAAGCAAGATATCTGGGTAAGGATTGGACCAAAACCCAAGTCCTAGCACAGTACCATACCCAGTGTCAGCTCACCTTCTTCTCACCAAAGCACTGTTTTAAACCAAAATACAAACCCTCAGTTCTGTTCAGCAAAGCCCAGAGTTAACTGTCATTTCGTTGCTGTGATTTGTACCCTCATCTCCAATTTTTCCCTGTTTACCTCTTAATCCTGCCACGTGAGGCCACCTCTTGTCTTGGGGATAGCAGGGTTCGTTCCCACCAGATCTATACAATTCTCACAATAATCTTTCTCCCTTCATTTGTCTTAACAGTACAGTGGTGGCATAGTGTAATGGAGCTTTAAGAGAACAATTTTATACAGAACAAAAACTAAGTTATTTATTACCCAGCCTTGGGCTCAGTGTAGCGTGCTGTTACCTGCCAGGGATGAGTTACAACACGCAACAATGTGTTACAACATGTAACAAAACCCCTAGTTTTTAATTTTTCCTTTTATTACTTTTTTTTTTTTTTAAATCAGAGCTGAAAGTTCTTGTGGAATTTGCCTGATTTCACTGGCTATGCAGGAACCCTTGGTGGAGTTTCTGCTGGTTATGCCCAGATGGCTGAGATGGACATGTCCCAGCAACATCCTATCAACCAAATATTCTTCTCTTTTTATCATTGTTTTGAAAGCGAATAGCCTATACTGTCCTTTTGTGAGGTACAATTCTCTTAAGCCTCTGTGGCATTGGACTTGCACACGGGTGGGTGTGCATGCAAACGCCTGTGGTGATGTTTTCTGTTAAGGTCTGCACCAGCCAAAAAGCATCAGTCACCACATCACAGTGACACCTAGGCTGGCTCCTGTGCATTGAGGGCCTGATAAGCAGTTTCTGCCTGCAGGCATTGCAAAGTCAGGGCTGGATATTACAACATTTCTAAAGCAAAGACCATTACAGAATCACAGAATCCTCACAGTTGGAAAGGACCTTTGAGATCATCAAGTCCAACCATAAACAAAAAAACAAACCAAACCAAACCTCACACCCCCAAAAAACCCCACCATAACCACCACCACACCCAACAATCTTGGCCACTAGAGCATGCCCTGAAGTGCCACATCTATACATTTCTTAAATACTTCCAGGGACAGTGACTCCATAACCTCCCCAGGCAGACTGTTCCAGTGCCTGACCACCTTCTCAGTAAAGTCATACTTCCTAATATCTAATTTAAAGTTCCCCTGCCGCAACTTCATACCGTTTCCTCTGGTCCTGTCATTATTCACTTGGTAGTGAATTAGTGTTGCCCTGGGGTCTTTGTGGTCTTGCCACACCAGCTTTGGTGTGGCCAAGGCTTTCTCCCCTTCCTTGAATGCCAAACATTGGCAGTGGTGCTCATGTATGACATCAAAGCCATTTCTCTTATGTTTCAGTATTTCAGAATAAACAGCCTGAGGAAATCTTTACTTGTACTCGGACACAGTAAGTTTTGAAAGATAAGTTTCCACCGTGCAAATGAGCATATATCAGAAATGCCCAAGCCAGTCAAGGAGCACAGATTTCAGATCAAACCAAGAGACAACAAGAAACAGCCAGACTGGACTGGGTGGTGGTCCATCCCCATGTCATATCCTGCTTGTGGATCTGGTTGTGCAGTGACCACTCCCTGTGTCTCCACTCTGTGCCAGGCAGACATGCTCACTGCACACTTGTTTTTCTGATAGGAGTTTTTGTATTTTCTTACTGCACCCAACCACATCATCCATTGTATTCTAAAAATGGAGTAAACAAATGTTAGGTAGAAAAATTATAATAAACAATAAAAAAAACCAACAGAGACCCACACTACATTACCACTAGTTAGTTGCTGACAATAGCTACCCTATACACATACAGGTTTTTTGCTTGTTTCACTTAGTTACATATTCATAGAACTGTTCCTCGGTGTTTCATTTTAGCATAGGCCTTTCTTCTGACGGTGTCTGCTTGAGCACTCACAAGTGTGCTGGAGCTTCTCTTTGAAATTTCTTTCATTATAAATGTAATTGTGTACAGAAGATACGAGTGTTGCATAAAGGTGAGGAAAAATCAAAATTCAAACATGACTGCATAACGAAATATATAAATATCTGCTTCTATCCTTATACATAGATATACATTTTTTCCTTCTTCCAAAAGTCCCTTTCCCTGTGAAAAATAGATTGCCATCATTGCAAGCAAACTTGGAGATAGGCATTGCAGTCCCATTTGGAGCCTCTGCTCGCTGTTTTTGATTAGAAGTGCCAGCTGTGTGTCTTCCCTGGAAAGCTGAAGCAGCTTTGGTAATGAGACCCTGGTAGTTGGCCACCATGAGTAGGAAGTGGGAAAAACCCACCCAGGTGCAGCTGAGAGGATTAACAGAAATTCTGAGGGTGTTTTCACTGCAGCTTCTCATCAGGAAATTAAACAAGGCATGGTTTGCCTTGTTTCAGCATATCCTGAAGTACTGTATTCATCTCTAAAGTAAAACCTCGCCCCATGGAGTCAAGGAACATTTTGACATTGATCACAGTGGGGCCAGGAAGTTTCTTCCTTCCCATTTGTGACATTCCAGAATAGATTTATCGTTCTCTATATGCCAATGAAAAATGAACTCTTCCATATCAGAGGTAAAATGGAACATTTTTAACTGAACCGAGCTTCCTGGAGGAACAAGTAACAAATTGGATACCTGTCACTCTCTTACTGTGAAGTTTCTTGGAAGGAAAAGAGCACTGAACAGGTCAGTGCTTTCAATTTTAACATTCTTTTCTACCCACAAAATTAAATCTTGTTTTCACTTTCTGTGTTATACTTTCAGCGTATAATAAGAATGAAACTTTTAAGCTCATTATATTCAGCTGGTTAAAATAGGATTTTCCTTCCTTCTTCCCTCTAAAATGACTGTAACAAACAACTTGATGGGATTCCCCTCTGTCTATCCGAACAGTTTCCAAGTTAGAGTTTACTCTCTGGAAAGAAAAGATTTCTGCGAGGAGTGAAAGGGCAGCCCAGGCCAAACAATCTGACTCACCAATCTAAAGTGTTCTGTAATAAAAACTTTTCAAAGAGAAACCGAACTTTATAATCCTTCACACCAAACGGGTATCTTTGTTTCTTATAATTGGATATTGCTCAATAAGAATGCTATTATTTGCTTATATGGATTTTAGATTTATAATGTCTTTAAGTATGTAGCTGTGATATAAATATTTGTTACTATAAGCTTCACCTATGCTTCCATCTTATGCATAAGCCTAACCCCTTAAGACATGCTAATTTGCACTTAGACTCCATTCTGGATCAAGTTAGATAGTACACTTGGCAGGGGCATCCAGGTGTAGCCTAGGTACTGAGTCCAGGGCCAAAACTCCATATGTAATACTATATATTTAAAAAGCCCATAGTAATTAAAATTTTTTTCAGGAAAAATGTGTAAATTTAATATAAACAGGATGCTTAATGTTGGTGTGTTTTCCCTGCAGCATTCCAATGCCTACTTTTTTCCATTAAAGAGCTTCAGAGTTACAGGAAATGAGCAGTAGGGCTAATTAAGAATGCCCACTGCAAAAGGGCATCAAGATCACCCCCATGGCTCTTTTTAGTTTTGCTGTTAATACCTAAAGCTGCTGAGCCGACACTCCAACTACTGGCATAAAAGCAAAAATCAAAAAGTAATAAACTAAGCTGAATTTCTGATCAGAACTTCCGTTCCTTTTTGTCTCTTTGATACCTCCAAGTGTGAAGGGTTGGTATTGTCACTCCAGCTGCCAAATGCCCTTAAGGTGTTTGGTAATAATTTGACATATTATGTGCTGACATCTTTGTGGATGCTTGTTATTTTACACATGTAACTCTTCTTAATGAACAACAACATATGAAAACTCCCATCATGACCAGTGTATTTATTTAAATGTGCTTAAGCAAAAGTAATAAAGTGTATTTAAAAACAAATCTGCTGAGGGTTACAACTATCAGCTTTTACATACACTTCGCATAGATTTCAATAAAAGTGCAGAATAAGACTCTTCTTCTATCAGTAGGGTTAAAAGACAGCCAGTGTTGCAAAGGATTTGTTTCATTAAAGCCCTACTTCAGCTGTATTTGCTTCATCCACAAATCCCAAACCAGGGAGATTCTGATCTCCTTTCCCAAATCTGACGCTGTTGCCTCTGTTTGTGTTAACATACTTGTGTATCATGCTGTAATACTGCTCTTGCGAGCTGAAGGTATACAAGAATGAAATCTTCCTCCAGTCTTCATTTCTGGGAGTGTAAAATGATGCTGGGTTAGTGTTTTCAAAAAAGCATTTCAGATTTATTTCCGCCAGCCTGGTTGCGTGCTCTTTAGCCTTGGTCTCAAAGAGCGCCTGTTCCTCTTTTGTGTAAATTTTCCAGAACTTGAGCTGAAGATAGCTAACAGGGGAGTAACAGTGGCTCACACATGTTGAAATCAGTGCCACAGTCGTGATGATGGCTATGAGGAACCATCCTATCATCTTGGAAAAGAGATAGATAGGTTAACAGTGGTTAATGGTCATATGTAGGAGTCTAGAATATAACATTCAAGCAGACATAAAAACTGTAAGCGAAGACACCCTGGAGTGCCTGTAACTGTCTGCTCATTGTAGAAAGAGAGGACCCCATGCACACATTTCAAACAGCCTTACAGAGCTTAGAATCATAGGAGGGTTTGGGTTGGAAGGAAGCTTTAAAGGTCATCTAGTCCAACACCTCATGCAATGAGCAGGGATATCTTCAACTAGATCAGGTTGATCAGAGCCCCATCCAACCTGACCTTGAATATTTCCAGGGATGGGTCATCTACCACCTCTCTTGGCAACCTGTTCCTATGTCTCACCACACTTAGCTTCTGCACCCCTGAGACAATCTTGTTGGATTGAGGGTGAACACCAAAAAAAGAAAAGGTGCAGTTCTTTCCTCAGCTATATCCAGCTTACTTAATTTTAAAAGCAGGACATTGACCAGCAGTTTCTGCAGTTACTGTCAGATTTACAGTACTGAGGGTGCAGAATCACCCTGTCCACCCTGATGCTGGGTATTAGACCTCCTGCTGACTCTGTTTTATCTGCTCTATCTCCTCTCCTTGACATCTGAGCCTGACAAAAATAGCCAGTTGCCACAGCACCCAGGAAAAGTTGTCCTCTGTAGGTTTTGTAGGCAGATTTGACTACTGAATATAGGAAATCATTCTTGGTTTTACATGATTTTAAGCTAGAAAAACCTCAGAGAGCCCACCTAAAGTAAGTGTCCCAGCAGGTGCTGGTCCCTCCCGTACCAAGGGGTACCTAGCTGAAAGCGCCAGGCAGAGATCTCACAGAGTCCCCTTTTACCTCAGGCTGATTTTTTTCAAGTGAAAAACATTAAGTGCTGAAGAAAAATGAGCTCTTTTTTCTTTTTTATTCCTAATTTTGTTGACAGTAGTCAGATATTAAAAATAATGTTCAGTAATATAAATTATGTCATACTTTATCTCTTTTTGTTTGACTGGTTTCTTTCTTTTAGACTTCATAGCAATATCAGTAAGAATCAGCCTTCCTTGATTTTCCTCCTTTCTTACCCTGTCTGAATTAAACAGTGTAGTCCTTTTTCTTGGAGGAGCAGCATGCTAAATATTTAACAAAAGTAAACTCTTTTCATTTTTGTTTGTTTGTTTGTTTGTTTGTTTTAATAAGCATTTATACTTAAAAAGGAACTTATAAAAATCTAAGTAATTATAATCTTTTATAAACTTAACTCCACTAACTAGCCTTAATGTTTTCCTGAGAAAGAGTGGTAAAACCTGATTTTTTCAACTGGAGTTAAGAACAACAACCAAAAAAACCCAGACACAAAACTGGAGTGCTGCCAAAATGTTGGGGTTTCGTTTCACTCCAAACGAAAGAATCCACCCATAAGTGCTATTTCTTTGATCATGCATTTTGCCTTCAGCACAAGAACACTTGAATAAGACAGATACATATTTGAAGTATTCCTCCAGAATACAAGTGTGAAATTATTAATAGGTTTAAATGTTGAAATTCATAATCAAAAAATCTGTCCTTATGTGTTCCACTTGCCAGTTCTCTATTGCAACAAGACGTTAGCTTCCTCTCTATTTGTGAGCTCAACTTCCCCTTAGCTAATGCATAATTACAAAAGTTTGGAGTATTTACAGGAGTAACAGTGGGAATAGAGAAGCACTTGCACCATACCTAAGTTAAATAAAAAGAAAACTTGCTGTGGAAAGCCCTGGTCTCTAGGCTGGTTCCCCACCCAGCTTTGAAGGAGGTTTTGTCAATGGCTGTGCCAAACAATTCCCCTGCCAACACGCAAACCCAGAAAATAACACAGATATACACTCATTACCTTTCTGTCAGTGGGGTATCTTTTTGCTTATTGTGTACTTTTAATAATTATATAGTGTGAGAAAGAAGGGCTGTTTACAGTCCTCAGCAGGTACCACTATACATTGAGCAGCCAGGGTTGAAGCCCATAGGGTAGAGAGAAGAGCAGAGAGGCTTTACCTGGGACTGTGCCTGAAGGCTGATGAATTCAATCGATAACTTCTCTTTCTGTAGTAATGTCTCATCACAAGGCACTCTGACCAGCACCTTGTGGCACTCTTCTCCTTTATCTTTACACATGAGGTTCCTTATCAGGCTGCTCCCGCTGGCCGCACACTCGTAGAAGCTGGCTCTGAGCAGGGCCACCGCTATCCAGGTAAGGGGGGCCACCAAGGCTCTGGCTGTCACCGGCAGCATCACAAGGCAGTAGCGGGTGCAGGTCCCCCAGGTGCTGCAGCTGCAGTGCTTCTCTGGAGGGCAGCTGCCTGTCAGCAGGCGCCACATCTTGGTGCTCGCCATGTAACCAAGTAGAAAGAGGATGAAGGCAGGCACTATGAGGAAGACGGAGCCATATAGCATGTTCCCAGAATTGCAGGGACACTTGAACACCACAGATGAGAAGATCTGCTCGATGGCAGCTGTCAGCAGGGACACGATGCTGTAACCCAGAACATTCTGGTGGCGGATGCAGAAATCCATTATCTTGTGTAACTTATCCATTTTCTGCCTCCCCTTACTTTGAGGAAGGTGAAATCTTGTTCACAAAGGCAAAGGCAAGCGTCCTGAAGCTCCCACAGCTTAGAGCTCTCAGAGCTTTCACTTTCTCTTGGTGGTGGTGATGCAGTGAGGCATAGAAGCAGCTCTCCTTAGACGAAACAGAATAGTGCAGGCTCGCTGCACAACATCAAGGACAAGAGGAGACCACAGTGGAAACCCACCCCAGTAATCAACATCAAAATAGCAAAGATACATCTTTGCTTCTATGAAAAGTTTCTGTTTGTCCACCCATGCATCATAACTAGCAATGGCTTAAACCTCCTCATCTTTTCATTGAAACTTTTCAGTGAGGCAATAGATTCAGAATGAATAAAATGTGAGAAAACCACCCAGGACCGTGTTCATTTTTTTTATCCTGCCTTATACAATATGGCTAGTTCTCTTATGAAAGAAAATTAAATTATAACCATGTTAACTTTTCAAGCTAACTAATCAATCTTTTTAAAGTAGTTAGAAAAAAATAGCCAGTGCACACTTAACAAGTTGTTTTTACTGAAGCTCCAGCTACCAGAGTACAATTTGCCAGGAACCGGACTTTGGACCCCCACCTCTATAGTAGGCAGTGACAGCTTTGTATCCCAGAAGAAAACCCCACTCACACCAATGAGTCTGACCAGGCTCAGGCAAACATTGCCCCCAGCTGGGCCAGCCTGCTCTTGGTACTGGTTACTTCAGGTGTGACACTGCCTGTATCACTCCATGCCATACTCAGGGCTATGGGAACCACACATGGTGGAAACACAAGGACTTGTCACAACTCTGTGAGAATCCAAATTTCAACAAACTTTTAGGGTCATTTAAACTTTCCAAAGGATCCTTGCAGTTCTTTGAGCAGCTGAGTAGATGGCACAGAGGCGCCAGAGTGGGCAGCATTGGTGCAGGTGGCCATCAGGCTTGCACGAAAAGTGCCATGCTCAACACCAAGAAAATGCTTTTTTTCTTGAAGAGGAGAACATGCCTCTAATGGAAACACTTGCCTTGGTCTGGAGGAGACTTTCCTTTGTTATTATGCAGCAGCATAATATAAAGACATGACAAAGAATGCAAAACCACCTAGTGATTCAGAATGAAGGCTAAGTTAGTCTGATCACCTCTTGGTTACAGGAGACAGCTGAGGAGGAACACAGGGACAGGGAAAGCAAGCTCAGGAACACACTCACACTCCATGAATCTGCATTTCAAGGATTGCTTTTGCCTTTGTGTCTAACAGCTGTTGAGGTGTTCTGTAAATTTGTCTGGTTTTGGTTTTAACCTATGCAGAATTTTTAACATCCAAAACATTGTATAGCAAGTGTGCTTAGCCTTCATTCAAACCTGACGTCACTCCCAAGCTCTGGAAGGGGAAAAGATAAAACAGCAGATCCCTACCTGGTGTTTCCATCGGCTCTTGATTTTTTATGCCTTCATCATAGCCCCCTCTTTTCCAGATTGAGAAGGCCTTAATATATTTAATCATTCCTTGTCTGATCTATGCCTTCGTACACTTATTTTGTTTTTTTAATCCATGTTGCCACCTGAACCATTCTCTAGGAT
The DNA here is from genome assembly GCA_013400555.1 of Jacana jacana. Taxonomy (NCBI): domain Eukaryota; kingdom Metazoa; phylum Chordata; class Aves; order Charadriiformes; family Jacanidae; genus Jacana; species Jacana jacana. Next base: position 22,927 of record VZTM01012587.1, on the reverse strand, counting down.
TCAGGTATCATTTTTCATATGAGGGAAAATGGGGGAATACATCAGATTTGCAGTATATTGAAGGTAAAGCTGAATCACAGTTTGATACAACAGTATACTGACAGAACTTTGTTTTCTTTTTCCTTCTAAAAAAATCCAGAATTTTAACTGTTCTTTGATCATCTGCGAAGCACTGAGTTGATATTTTAGCAAGGTGTGTATTATAATCTCAGTCCTGAGGAGTAACCTCAGTCAGCTCAGGGTCTATCTGTGTACATTTGAAAGCAGGATTTCACTTCACTTTAAACATCACTTCCTCTACACTGAATTTAACCTACCATTTCACTTTCTGGCCAGGCAGCGTCCAAGAAAGTATATCTGCAGTTCTTTAAAGCAGAGGTTTGGTTTTTAACTATCCAGAATAACTTCGTATTATTGGCAAATATTGTTGCCTTGATTCTCCCTTAGAGGCAGCTAGAGCATACCTTGAAATAACATGCCTTGAAACCAGAATTCATCGTGTTTGAAAAAGTCTTAGCAGATGTTGGGATGGTAGATATAACAAAAGCAAGGTGAAATCTCTGCAAAGACACCTCATGACAGCAACAGGGACATGGGCTGCCTCTGAGAACCACTGGTTTAGCAAGGGATCTTAATAACCACAGGAACTCTCTGGAGCAGATAAGAACCACACAAGGGAAAGACTACAGCCAAGAAACGCTGCTACTTCACTTTCTGAGCCTAATTTTAGCAGTGCTTTATTTATCTGTAATAAAATATGAGTTCAGGAACAAGCTTCCTGGGAATAAAGGAAGGGAGCTCTGTGGATTAACCCTCCCCTCCAAGCAAACCTATTTCCAGTGAATACTGGCAGAAAGAGGTGGTAGAGAGGGGAGAGACCACCCTGGTTGGAAAGCGGGGGAGCAGTGGTGCCAGGAGCCAAGTGGAGCGCAGGGATGGCCCTGGTGAGCCTGGCCAGTAGGCAGCCTCCGAACCAGGGCCTGGAGGGGGTCTTGGAGCCAGAGGGGCAGGGAAACGTGGAGCCTTTGGTGTCCCCTTCACCTCACAGCAATTGATCTCCCAGTGCAGCTTCCTCTTGCCCTCTAAATTAACACTTGTCTCACCACAACAGTCATAAAGCGTTAACTGGGAAGTGTTCCGAAAAATAGCTTTCTGTAAAAAGAACCCAGAATTCCAATGTAATGGTTGTTTCTTCAAGGATTTGCATTAAATTTCATACCTTCCAAGGGTATGAAAACAATGTCAGAATGAAGAAGATGGACATTCTTAGAACAAAATGATTGATTTTGTAATTTGAAACATGTTTCCAATTTGAAATATGCTTTATTAAAATGAAGTGGTCAGCTGAAAAATAATTGACTTGTTTAGTATTTGATCAAGTTTCTCCTTGATGTTTTAATTTCTGCCCTTTTGTTTGCAGCTGAATGAATCTCAAACATTTTCGGGGTAGAAAAGCCACAGTCTAACTAGTTCTGTTGTATCAACTGCATAACACTGGTTTTAAATGCAGCGTGTGCATGTGTGTGTGTGTGTATGCCCACACATGCTGTGGGGGCTTTGCTAGCACATACTGAGTAAATCTTGAAGTGATGTTTGTAAGTCCTTACAATGGTTTATTTATCTTCTTGCTGGGACATTTGCTATTTGTTTGGAATAGCAAAAAACTGTTGTTTTTCTACTAATCATTCTCTTTTTAGCTGCTCCAATCAAGGCCCATCCTGTCCCAAATTTCTGTTATTAGTCTTATCAAGCTCAATTTCCTCTTCATGTTATTAATCTAAAATTTTGTACATCCATGGATGTAATAAGAAAGAGCCCCTCAGCACTGGTTTTCTCTTTTTAACTGGACTTGCTTCTTCAAGTGAAAGACTTGTGAACTGCATTTTTTCAGTGCCCAGTTCAGAAAGACATACAGAAAACTCTTTTTTTTTTTTTTCTAGAAAAATTCTTGTAACACTTTTTTGTCTGTTTCCAGGTGAAATTAATGCTTAACTAGTGGGGGTCTTGTCCACAAGCAGATCTGCACCTACCCTCCAGGTGGACTGACCTCCCCTGGAGGCCCATTACCCCAGTTTGTGAAACCAAGGAAGTTATTCTGACTTTACTGTTGAACCAGTCTTCTTACATGTTTGTGAAGTGTCACACAGCTCAGTGGCACCACATAAATCATTCATAGTAGTAATATATAGCAGAGCAGCAGCCGGGGAAGTAGCACAGTGACTGGGCGTGTACAGCTTACAAGCATTCATGTACATTATACTGCTATTTTAAGGCATTACATTTATTAGCAGTTTCTGCTGAAAACGAATTTTAGTGGGTGGGTAGGAAGGAACAAAGTCTGCAAAAGCGAGAGTAACTCCAAAGGAGGCTCTGAGGGTTAACTTCCGGTGCTATTGCTATTATTTACTGCTGCTCTTTTAACACTACAGATCCACTACAGGTCTCATTTCTGGATGGGAAGGGTCCTGTAACCCAGTCCAAAGGGCCTACAGCAACAGCAATGTGAGGGCTTTACTGTTCAATCTACACTAACCTAACATCTGTAAGTGCCATAAACAACTGTACAATTCCTTAAGTGTTAGTTTTGGATTAAGTGAAAAATATTTGCTGAGTTTATAAGAAAACATACAATATTTTCATAGGATTAGAAGGGTAGACATCAAGTTTTATTTTGAAATTAAGGAGCCTTAGTGAGGTTAACTCATCGGTAATCATCCTGGTAGTCAACTAGTGAGTTTTAAGAAAACAAAGATCAGTCTTTTAAATTTACTATGGAGAACAAAATGCTGTAAAATTAATTTGCAATTTTAAGTACATTAAACCCAAGTATTTTTATATTCTTATTGTGAATGTTTTGTATTACATGTTATTCCATCACATCCTGCTGTCTGGAATTGCTGCATAGCTGAGAGCTGATTCTGTTCCACTCCCTCTGTATGTGTGAGTCTGGCCTAATGCTGTCTGATCACAGGCTACAAAATAAGCACTGTAATTTTTCATTCAATTAATCCTTGTTCCTTATTTCAAACTTCACTAATTAATTAGTTCTTCAGTTCATGGCAGTACACCTCCTTCCCCTATCTCCAGTCTCCCATCTCAGGCTCCTTTGCTGCCCAAATTTTGCTACTTAGAGAATTCTTTTCCATCAGTAAGGCATTGCAAGAGCTGTGACTGTCACTTTCAAAGCTGCCCACATGCAGCTATCTTAGTTATGCCAATAAGTTCACAGCCTTCTCTGGGTAAAATCAGGGGAGCACATTAAGAATGAGAAAAAGAAACTTCATGAATCTTCTTGTGAAGGCATGCCAGTCATTTCCTCTTAGTAAGTTTAAAAGACAGGCAAATCAATCATCCATATGGAAGAAATTGCTCAATGGTATTAATAAAATCAATACATTCAAATATATAGCAGCAGCTACTATTTCTAGCATACTCCTGAAGGAAGATAACTTCACCAGGAATGTATTGGTGCATGGAATTGTACTTTTGACAAAGGAAATGATGAGTGACCAGACTTCACAGCAAATTTTTCAACCCCTCTCCCCACAAACTGCCTAAATGATATACTAGACATAGCATATAATTACAATTTAGCATACATATCTCTCTCTGTAAAATAAACATTCATCCACTCTTCATTTGGCAATGATGACTCCAAGGGAGGTACAGAAATGGTCACAGTCTCCTGTAACTTGAGTTATATTCATATAGAACTGAGAAATTTCTGGCTTGCGTTCCTCAACTTCACTTGCTCATGTAGTTTTTCTAATCAATCTCATTCCTTACCTGCAGAATATCCAAGCTGTTTTGATTTACCACAAATGTATGAGCTGTGTCAGACTCTATGGTGGCTACCTCTGGCTTTTATTAAAGGCTGAGCTCTATTACACTCAACAGCACTTGAGTATGCACTTTCAGTACCCGCTTTTTATACGCAGCTAGTCCTGCTGTCACCCTGTCCTGCCACTGGGGGGAATCTATGACATTGTAACTGGCAGAGAAAATACTCTTGTAATTTTTTGGTTTGGTATGGTTTGGGTTTTTTTTCTAAGAAGATATGATTCAAAAGGAAAGAATGACAGATGGGACAAAAGTGATGAAGGCAAAGTAGATAAGATGTTGCTAAGGAAGGAAAAACCTTGGGCAATGACAGAAAACAATATGTTCTATCAGCCTGTAGATAGCAAAAAGAAACAAGGAACCTAACTGTGGAAAACTGGGGCTTTTGGTTAAAAGTGCAAGGTTGCTTGTTACAAAGTGTTGAAAATAAAAGCGTGTGTCCTTTAGGTGAACATAGCTCATTATAATGTGAAAACCACACCTCCAAATCTTAAGCTATATGCCTCCTAGATGAGACCCCTACTGACTGAACCCGCCTAGTAATTTGAGTGTCCTATACCTGTCATTTGAAGTGAGAATGCAAGTAGCCAATAGGAGCTTATTGTGACGAGTCACCAATGATGTCTGGCATGCCAGTTTTAGATTTTTGTAAAATTTAAAAGCTTACAATGTATGAGCCAAGGTGTGCTGGCTTTGTGGATTTTCCACCTAGCACTCATCTCTGAGCAAACATGAAATAAACTAGTATCTTGACTCTGTGTGTGGATTGACTCTTTGCACACCTGGTAAAGAACCCAGATTTGGAACAACATAAGGAGAAAGCATTCCCACGTGCCTGTTTTTATGTAAGCAGTAACCTTCCAAGTCTCTGGGTCTACTCTTATTTATTCTGTAATGCTTGAATACTCCATCATAATTTTCATTTTATTTGCAAGGCATTTGCAGCTGTAAGTATTTTATGGCACAGTTGAACAACTTCTATATTCCTCTACAATTCACACAGGCAGAGCTACTTTGGTGCCCTCCCAGGAACTCTGGTCCTCTACCCATTTTCCCCTTGCTAGCAAGCTGCAGGTGGAAACTTCATGAGGCACACAATATTGTGTTTTACCAGAGATTACCACTTCTGCTGTGAGAGCCAGATCCTCCACACAGTTTATTAGAGGAATGTCCTACAGAGCCTTGAGTCCTCTGAGAGTAAAAATGATGCCATTTTAAGCCTAATCCATTCCACACTGATGACTGCTCACTGGGGAAATAGGATCTCATCATTGCCAATGGGCCAATTACAGTCACCTTCATTACCTGACAAACTTCATAAATGAAATAATACAATTACTTTAATTGATCAAAATAAAGGTTATGCTGCATAAAAAAGACAAGCATTGGAGAAGTGAATATAGTTCTAGACTAAAAGTTAACATCTACTAGAACTGCTTTAGCACCTTTCCTAGGTCATGAAGCAACTTGGCCTTCCTCAGCATGTCCTGAAGAGTGCAGCTCCTCATCCTTGGGATAGACCTGTTCTTTAGAGAGAAAAAGAAATGCATTTGTTGATCACCAATTCTCTCTTGCCACAGGCTGAATTAATCTGACTTACTTTTGTAGCAGTGTGGCAATCTAGGGAAGTTTCCATGCTACATCCTCCTCAGGCTTTCTTCATTGGCATTTACTGTAGGCAGATCCAATGGGCTCATCTTTCCTGGCATGTCCCTTCCTTGGTCTTGGGCTTCATTATTTATTTTGTTTCAGGGTTGAAGCAGCTTAGAAAACAGATTATGTACTGGTGACAGAATGATCATATCCAGCAATGGATTAAATAGACCTGGAGTCAACTAACAAGACAGGACAGAAAATAACACCTTGACTTTGTTAGCTGAGACTTACTTACTGGCTTGAAGTTACTTTATTGCATTGTGCAAAGGGGCTAAATTTAGGCAAAAATATGTTTGATCCCAACTAAAAATTTTGCAGACCAAATAAACGTGAATGTAATGTCCCAGTGCAGAAGTACAGCTATTTTCCAAACACTTTATGCTGTCAAATGTTAAAAAAAAAAAAAAAAAAGAAAAAAAAAAATTCGTGGAAAATACATAGGCCAACAGAATAATTTGATGTATTTCAGACATATAATCCTTCAGAATAAGCTTTGATCTTACCATTTTTAAGAAATGAGGTAATGTGGTCCACTTTCTTTGCTTCCTTTAGTCACAATGAGGTATATATAAACGTAGATAGCCAACTTTTAGCTGGACTAAAAAAATCATTAAAAATCTGAGAACCAGATTCCACCCTCCAGCATACACAGCGCTACCTGTGGGCTGAATTTCCATTCACATAGTTCAGAATACACTGAACTAACTTTAAACTAATTGAGACTGCAGCCCTGAAATGAAGCATGGATGACTGAACATCAGCCGTTGAAGACAAGTTGAGTTGAAGTCAGCAGGGTCTCAGATAAATAAAGGAACCCATGCACATACATCCAGTTCTAAAATAGCCATATTTTCCCATGGCCAGAGAGGAAGAAAATGAAAATCTTTAGAAACCATAAAGAAGCAGAATAAGAATCAGAGGAGAGGCGGGTGCCGGAAACACTTTAGTGTTGTGACTCCATTTAGATAGGGAGTGAGAGCTAACCAATCCAGATTAAAGTAGTGCTGAGTGCCTCTGCTGTGGACACAGAGCTCACTGAGGCTGCTTCTCTCTTGCACTTCAGAAAAAGAACACAAAGGCCAGGAGAGCATCCTCTCCCATGTCAGCGAGTGTTGAGAACACCAACCTTCTCCATCCCTCCCACAGCCCTCCCAGCAGTAGAGCTGTCTGGGCCAATCCCATTTACTTGCTCTTCTCCACTGCAGCATTCCTGGTAAAGCAAGGGCAGCTCAGATCTCTCAGTGTATGCTGCCACCTGAGGGCTTGAACTGCTTCTTCATTGTGACACACACACACACTTCTGCCCGACAGCCCGAGCTGCTGATTTCTGAAGGCATGGAGCCATCTGTTCTTCCATTTGCTTCAAATGCCATTAAAAAATTACAGTATTTGATAAGGAATGAGAGGGACAAAAAGAATGGAAGTGAAGAATGGAAACAAAACTTACATGACCATTGAAGAGGGAGTTTTAAAATGCTCTGGCCTGGAAAAGAGTAAGGAAGAAACTAACCAAGATTCTTTTTGTATCCAAAATATACTCAGCCCAATTACAACTTCATCACTAGTTGAAGCAAACTTTAGTTGCCTTGTCTGAATCAAAGTTACACCTGTGTCAGTGGAATTCAGAGTGGCCAGTAATGACCGTTGTATGCAGGTAACTCAAATCTTTAACAGAAAAGTATCGGATGCAAACCAAGCACAAGCTGAAAAACCCTTGGATTCCCACTGTATGCTGAAATGGGTCTGGTCTCCCATTCAAGAGTACAAACCGATACATTTCATTTCCCTTCACTCCATCATCCCACATACGCTATTCATCTGAATGCTGGTCTGCTTTAAAAGCTGCTTTAAGACCTGCCTGTGAGCATGGGTGGCACTTACAACCACCTTTTTCCCTTTGCATTGCTAGAACGGTGCAGGGAAGTGTAGTGTAAATGAGAGCTAATGTGCATTACCATACCTTGATTTCTAATCTCTGTAATTCTGCAGTTTCATCTGGCAGCTACCCAAATCCCATACTAGAATGCAGACACCACACTAAAAAGCAGACCAAAAAATGCAGGTATTTCTCAAAAGCCTTTCAGACTATAGGGTGGCTTTCTATAGCTGATTCTTCAAAGCAATAGCAAATTGACATAGGACAGATGTGCATAGACATAAAATAAAGCAAAATATTTGTACAAACTCCACTGTTGACATTATCCTCATAAAGGCTAAAAGCTACAGCAGCTCCTTAGTTTCCTGAAGTTTCATATGTCCACAAAGGGGACATGGAGACACGATCACAGGTTATTTGCTTATTAGGCATAATGACTCCCTGAATTACCCTAGGCACTGGGTAATTTTATGGCACCAGCTCCCAGTGGAGGGATGTGCCAGGCCATGCAACTAAACTGCAACAATACCTACACCTTGTTTTTTCAGTTTCATGGCCAATAATAATACCGTATAATATTGAAAACCTAACCAAAGTGTCTTTGAGACTGATCTTAACCCAACAGCTATTTCTGCATGTCTTCACATCATCACAGTGCAAAGGCAGAAATAAGATTTCCAGTGATATACAGCTTGTCACAATCTAGTCAGGCTTTCAGCAGGCACCACTAAACACCGAGCTATACCAGGTGGTACTCCCCAGGTAAAGCTCCCTTCACCTTTGGCAATTAAGTGGGTGGTTTGAAATAGGTTTTTCATGCCTTCTGCAAATAGGTTATTCATGCCTTTTGCAAATAGGAAAAAAAGGAAAGGTATGTCTTGAGGGTTTTTCAATGTTTGAGGTGGACAAAGTAGCTACCTGAAGGCTCTCTTTTCTCCACTGACTATGCATGGATCTGAAAGTGACTGGAGTCCTAAATCTCTGTACCAAATTTCACTGGATAAATCCAGGCATTGGAGACTGTAGTAGGGCTTATGTATGTGAATACCCTGGTGAGTACTGTATTGGCTCAGTAGCTGGAAACTAGTGACAATATTCTGATCTGTTCATTGAAGATGTTCAGACAGGGAAAGCTCATCACATTTCAACACATCAGCTGGCAGAAGGCTTAACAGCAGCAACGCATATAATGGGTGTAAGGAAGAGGAAACAGGTGTTTGTGGTTTGAACAAAGGGCTGACAAACACAATTACTGTCAGTATTGGGAAAAATATTTTAATCAAAGAAAAACAACTTGTTCACAGAGACAATTATAATGTTTTTATTTAGCAAATGTACTGGAAGAATTGTTTTCCTGCAAAGACATACAGATATGCCCCAATTCCATAGAGCTTCCATTCTCTCAAATAGCTATGAATTTTTGAAATCAGTTTAATGAACAGAAGGGGATATATGTGGAGACGTCAAACTTATTTTTGTCATAAACCACATGATTCCATTTACCACTAATCCCCAAATAATTGACCCAGGGCCACCAAGAGCTTGCAGAACCCTTGCTGGTGCTTTATAGAGAACAGCCTGTTCACACAATTTTAACTGTCCTTCGTTTCTAGCCCTGTGAACAGAAAAAACCTGACATTAAATACTTCCTTAATACCTCTTTTTCCATACTTGCAATTGCAGAGGTTACCACAGGATCACTTTGGGTTTTTTTTGTTTTTATTTTTATGAATGTATATGTAAGGGCAGTGATTTTATTTCCCATCTAAGACGTGCTTCAAACTATAGCAAAGCTTTTTGAAACTCTGCATTGTTAAATTGAGAACAGACCCTACGGAATTCATCCTTCTACAATCTACACTTGACTGAAAGATAAAGGTGGGGCTTTCCTGAGAATTGTGTTACTTTGAGTTAGTTCTGTATTTATCTTCTGCCACTGCCTGCTACGCATTGTGCCTCTCACTTGGCAAGTACTGACATGATGGCCATTCCCCACCATGCCAGATTGTAAAGCATGGAATCACAGAATCACAGAATATCAGGGATTGGAAGGGACCTTAAAAGATCATCTAGTCCAGTAATCTGCTCAAGCAGGAACACCTAGATCAGGTCACATAGAAGAGAAGACATGATGTAAGGGTTTGCAATAATTACATGGGACTGTCCCATATTGAAGCATTCTTTGGTTTGGCAGAGAGAAATGAAGTCTATTGCTAAGATCTGCCCTGCATAATTGTGTTTGAATGTCCTTTTCTTAAGAGAATGTCTAGAGACATCCATAGCAGCCCAAAATGAAAACTCACTAAATGCAAACCCAATAAAAAAGAAAGCCCTTAGAAATTAATCCATTAAGAGGGCTCTTCTCACCAAAAAATTAATTACAACTTTACATTACTGAACGCTGACGAACAAAACGTAACATTCCCTCAGATGTGAGGCCCAACTCAGAACACAGAGAAGGAGTACTTATTAAGTACTTAGTTTTCCAAGATATTCATTGCTTGCCCTATTCTTCTATCCCTTCTGGTCTGAAACCCATCTTACCCCATTTTGGAATGTTTCAGAAAAAAAGAGAAACTTTGGCCCTATTAGGGTTAATGCTTTTGCATAGATGTATATGACCATAAACTGGTCAACTAGTAGAGGTCTTCTGCTAACATTGTGACTGAGAACAGGAGGAATACAGCCACAATAATATACAGCTGTCTACTAAAAGTATTGCATACAGACATCTTTGGCCATGCAGTCTTTTGGCCTTCTGAAAATACGTGAGCTGCATTGCTAACATGACAAAAAAAATGGCAATGTTGAGAATTAAAAAGAGGCGAGTATAAGAAGCTGATATTGATGGGGCACTACTTCGAGCAGTCGTCACCATCTGTGCCAGCCCTGATCGGCCTTTGATTGACACCCCAGTTTTGTGCTTCACATAAGTGATATCTGCAAAATCCAGAAGATCTTTCATTTCCTCATCTTCATCTACAGGCAACTCTTTTTGTGCTTGAGTCTGTGCCTTTTGTCGCACTTTTCTTTCATTTACCTCAATTTGTGCAAAAATGTCAGGAACGGCATCAACAAATTTGTAGCCTTTGGCTACCTTTCTGTTTTTCTTTGCTCTGCCATGCTGCTGCTGCTGCCTCTGTGAGATTGCAAATATCCTGTCAATTGCCTCCTCTGTCTGTCTCTTATCTGAGAACCTCAGCAGGCGCTCAGCAGTCTTCCTAAAGCTAGCCGTGTTGCGTACTCGAGACAAGATCTGCTTCTCAAGCTGCTGGAAAACGGGCTTAAAATGCTGCAGGTTCCTCTCCACAATCCCTACATAGTCCTTCACTTCTGGCACTGTGGAGCTCCTAATGGCAGAGGCTCGGTCAAAGACAATTTTCTGGCGGTCTGCAATAACCTGTGCAAAGGGAGAGCGGGACCCATCCTCAGCAGGCCACAGGTACACGGCGTAGGCGTGTTCACTTGTGGTAATAAAAACATCCAGCTGTGGAGAATCTCCACGGACAGTGAAGCTCTGCACATCGATGGAGGGACCAATGAAAAGGTAAATGGCCCTCGTGATAGGGTGCCGCAAGAGGGTCGTTACATTCACGTAGTTTGTTCCATTGTATGGATAGCCCCGGGGATACATCCTTGAGGTGATGGTAGCTTTCTCGCTGTGGCCAGTGTCATCCATCCAGTACATCTTATATATCCCATCACGGTGCCTAATAAAGGCCCCATGGACATCATCTACAACTGTTTCTTCAAAAGGCACATCCACATTGTGGAAGAAACTGGTTGCTGCCTCTAGGGGGCTGTCATCTTCTAGATGGATTTGGTCCACTAGCAAGAGAAGCTGGGGATGGAGAAGTATAAGGTTTCTTTGCAATTTTCTCAGCTTCAGTTTAGGATTGTATGCACCAACTCCTTCTCCCCTGATAAAAACCACCCCACTTCTCTCCATGGTGGCAACCACTCGTCCCTGACAGTCACCAGCCAAGTCATGTTTATATTTAAGCCACTTTGAGGAACAGTCTTCTGTAACCTGCCCTTCCCATGGGGAGAAGCAGCTCTTGGACATGGCAGGGGAGAACATCAACACATTATTAAGAAAAGTATATTTTGGCCCATACAGAGCTTCTGTTATGAAAGGTACGCCATTGGGAGCAAAAGTAAAGGAGTTCTGGTCTGGGTGTTCGTGGCCAGCATTAAAGTTCCTCCACCCCTTGATCCACTCTTTGTACTTGTTCTTATGAACAATATCATATATTGCACGTCCTCCCAACTTTCCTGACTTGAAGGAAAGGAAAGGCCTGTTGATTTCAGCTGGCAAAGCACTTCCATAGGTTACCACTCCCCAGTCCTCAAAGTAATGCAGCTTAGGAACCCCGAAGTCTGGCGGAGGTATGGAGTGCAAACTCGCATCATACCTGCCAAAAAAGATGAGAAAAAAGGGTTTAAAAACCACTTGACTGATTCGATTATCGGCACCCATATAAAACTCAAAAACCAATTTGGTATTTACATCAAAGAGCAAACTAACACCATAAAGCCCACATGTATGCTTTCCAAGTGAACTAATTATATAGTTGCAGTGATATTTATCATATTAATACCTGTATAAATTTGTTGGGTGTTTTTTATAGAATAATAGCTGAAAGCATCTGTTCCATGTTTAAAGCAAACAATCATTCTGCTATCAAAAAATAATAAGAGTATCACTAATCTCAAACTAGTCACGTTTTGTGTCACATCATGAAGCTACTACTATCTGCAATACAAAACTTTTTAAAAGGCACATTAAAAGTGAATTAGTGATAAACTAAAAATAGGCAAAAAGGCATTTTAAAGGGTAATTTTATGATTTATGTCACTTAGTGAATGTTTTCTTTTCCAACTAGGCTGAAGAAAAATTTGCTTGGCATTCTTGTACAAACCATAATATATAAGACATTCAGTTTAAAAAGAGGTCTTAATTCCAGAAAAGTTTACAATACTTAGAATTTTATTTGATCTACAGGAATTGAAACAAACCAAAACAAACAAAAAACCCAAGCATGGAAAACAAAACCTAATCTTCTGGCATTGTTTTTAAGCAACCAAAATAAACTTAATCATCATTAAGCCCGGTAATATTTTTGTTACACATTCCTCATCAGATTTATTCTCCACAGCTAACCAGGGGCCTCTGTCAGGCCCTAGAGAATTGCAGCTCATGTCCTACATATGGCTTTGGGAATTTCAGCCGCCAGTGGGAGCCTGTTGTGTATCTATTGGTCCTTCATGAAGATTCCCCTAAGAGCAGACCTCTTCCCTGAGACTCCAACCCAAGTGGACATGCTCACCATAAGAGCAACACTCCAGAACAGGGAAAAGGCAAATGTTGGAATATTAATTTTATTTTTTCCTTTTACTCAGATCCTCTTAAAAAAATGTCTTTCCTTTTGACATCAAAATTTTTTCAAAGTATAAATTCCCAAGATTTCCATGGAGATGCAGGAGAGAAGAACAACGAATAGGGTTGTAGAGGAGAGAGTCTGCATTTTTCATGTAACAAGACCAAAGCTTAAAGCCTAATAAACATGCATTCTAATGTTCATATCATAAATGCAAACCAAAATGTATTCAACAATATTTTTCTTCTAAGAGAGAGAGAGAAAACGCTGACTCCTGAAAAATGTACTTGTTCTCTCTACAGACTGATAGAATTTATACGTATATTTAAAGACTCCTGGGTTATTTTAATTTCTTATGTTTAGAAGTCTGACACACAAGTTAGCAGAGCTGTAAATTACATGGAAAATATGGATCCAGTCATCTATCATGATATTATTTGAAGCATTACTGGCAAATTGTATGCAAAATCAATGAAGCCTTACTGCTTACATTACTTCAGCTTATATTATTACTCATAGCTTTTAAAAGAAAACTATGCTTTAAATACTCACCTAATTAGCAAAAAATACAATGGAATTAAAACCCATTAGAATAGACCAAATAAACTGAATACACGCTGGCAAATTTTCAATTCTTTTGGAACTGTTTGTATTCTATACAAGCAATAGGCAACTGAAGCAAAACACAAAAGCAGATGTAGGACAAGACTAAGGTGTTCCCTGTAGGGACATACACTATGCATCTATGCCAAGTGAAGAAGTTTTCTCGAGTCTAAAGGCTCTCTGGGTCACACATGGCCAGCTTGATCTCTGTTTCTACAGTACAAATCTAAAGATAATGAATTATCACTACCAGCAAACAGCTGTCAGGTCCCTTTTGAGCCCACTCATTCCCTTACATACCAGAGAAATTCAGTGTGGAGAGTGCACCACCTCTGCCCTTTGGATGGTGTCCCTGGGCCCTCCACCACTCGGTTCCTTCTGATCTGCTCTGCCAACCAGTTCCCGCTGCCGTTGCGCATGACAAATTTGTCGAGAAACACCAGTTGGCTCTCCGGCCCATAGAACCAGTTATAGTTGGAATCTGCAATGGCCACAGTTCTCTGAAACCCTTGGAAAAAAGTTAAAAGGAATATAAGAAAGAACAAATAAACGTACAAAGATGCAATTGTAGAGCATGACGGTGAAGCCAAGCAGTATGAACAGAAACAAACAGAAACAGTCTTTTCAGATGTTTATAGACCTACTTGTAAATGAGCCATACACAGGTTATGCAGGAGTTGTTTCCTTCTGCTGCAGCTGACTTGAATACTCACCCTTCTTCGGCTATGAGCTACACACAAAGTACTACAAAATAATGTAAGAAGCAGTGTCCCATCCACTTCCTTTCCTCACTCAAATCTGGCAGAGGTAACTTTCTCTTTTCATTTTTCCTATGTCAATCCACACACTCTACAGCAAGAAAACAGAGGTTCCCACAAGGAAAAAAAAAAAACAAAACATGAAACATCTAACATCTAGCATGAGAGTCCACTTTGCTCTTAGGAACCTCTCTCCCCAGTAGATGCCTGAGGCCTCACATGGAGCCAGGGCAACTCCTTACATACCTGTGCTGGCACGCCAAAGCTGTGCTCAGCCCCCCTTACATACATAGCTATATCTGGGGTTCTTATAGCTAATGAAGTTATCACTGTCTTTTCAACTAGGAATTTGAACAATATCAGTTCCTAATGAATTGTCCTGCAAATAAGCAACAGGAAACCACCATCGAAAAGTTGCAAGGCTGCCTGAAACTAGATCTCTTCTAAAAGCTTGAAGACATCAGCAATATTTAATAACTTATAATGGGTTTCGTATTTGCACGTCTCCATCTTTTAGTCATAATTAGGACTTCAGATCAGAAATGCTAAACCACACTGTGAAAGACCAGAGAGATCCAGCAAAGGAACAAAAATATTAAGACACTAAATATTTCTGTTTAATTCTCACGTTGAAAAAGGAAAATGGTTTGTGTACTCCTGCACAGAGAAACTCCAGCACATTTGGGTCATTTGCATTTTCCATACGAAAAATATCTTAACAAAAATGGTATAGAAATCTATTTGAATGTTTTGTGGAAAATTGGTGATCATATAAAACTTTCCAATACTTTGTTGATGCTCTTACCCTGGGCTTCATAATTTTCTATTCCTTTCACCATTAGTGTGCCAATATTTGGCAAAGGAAAAAATCAGTAAGAAACTTGAAGAGTATTATTTTTCAAATGGAAAATCCCAGAAACAGGTTTGTTTCAAACTCTGAAAACCAGAAATCAAATTCTGAACCTTTGCTTTTTCTACCAAATGATCCTCCTATTTTTGACTGTTTTTAAGAGCCAGACTTTAATAACACTGATTTTGATAAGCAACGAGAAACAAGCATTCCACTGTTTTGAGAGATGATGAAGGTAAAATACAAAGAATGGGTTATTTCAAAAAAATTCAAGTACAATGTTATATAAAAACGACCTACTTCAAGTATGAAAATTTACTGCTGCTTCAAGAATTAGAAGATTCAGCTTCATTCACCCAAATGACCTACCTGGCAGGACAGTCCTGTACATAAATGCAAAGTGCTGCTTGAGCCAGGGGTGGCTGAAGTGATTGATATCAAAGTGCCTTTGGACAAGAAACATGTACTGAAATAACGACCTGGTGGTGTAGCTGCCATAAGCCACCCCTTCATAGAGGGAGCCATCTGTGACCTCCTGCAGCAGGACTACTGACTTCTCCATGATGGCCAACACTTGCTTGGTCCACAAGTAAGCTTCTTGAAGGTAGCCTGAAAGAAAAAGATATCAGCATATCTAATTACAACATATAGATCACAGATTATGCCATCTGTACTACCACAGTGGGATCCTTTACAGCAAGGAATCAGCAATCCAGAGCTCTAAAATACGACCTAGTGCTGCAGTGGCCCTGTAGTCCTAGGGTGAAAAATAAATCACTATATTTGAACATAGAAAAGCAAGGTCACGTGAGCAGGGAAAAATCTATCAAACACCTTTTGCTAATGATACGGGATTTTGTTTTCCATCTTAAAGGGAAAATGTCCTTAGTGCATTCAGGAACTGCAGAAAGGGAAAAGCCATGCCAAGACTATCATATTTCAAATGAAAGCCACATGAGAAACAAACTCACAGTCCCCGCTAGAGGGTTCCAATAATACAAATACTCTGATCAGTCATTTTTCACTGGCATAATCATCAGCGTGGTAAGGAGAACCTCACAGTTTAAAAATACATAGAAGTTCACATTTTAGCTGCAGCTAACCGATACTCTACTAATACACGCTCTATTTTAAGACATACTCCATTCTACTTACATTATCATTTTATTGTACAACCTAAAGGGCTATCCCAACAAAAGTTATTTTGGAAAAGTTTTGCATGGTTAATTCCAAATGCAAATTCCTCAATTCCAGAATAAAACTGATCTTCCAACTAGGTTAAGTTTCAGCCTCCAAATATACAAGTGCTAGACAGTTACACCTCTAAAGAAAATACTTTCAGAGATCTTGCTGGTTTGGCCTGCTCTACACAAATCAAGAGCTGGGAAAAGGTTGTAAGACCTTCTCAGGGCTTGTCTACCTTCACCAAGCGACAAGCACAAGAGCCTCAGCACTGCACTTATGCATTGCAGAAGGTAGCATGCGGATTCAGCAGAGGAAAGCCTGTGTGCCTTCTCTTATTTTCTTCTGGAGTCACTGGTGAGAGAGGTAGGACTAAACAGAGACCAACTGCCTTGCACTTCTATATGACAACTTAATGCCTACTCAGCTCACAGTGCCTGGACACAGGTTTAACCAGACTCATTTCCACCACACGGCAGAGCTCCACACAGCTGCTGCACATCACACCCCATTATGGGGTGAAGCAGTGCCTGCTGGATGAAGTACACGTGCTAGGCTAAGCCACTTATGAGCTACCTTCAAACCCGCTACTGAGACTGTTTCATGTCATTGCCACAATTACTGTATTTGTGCTCAGCAGGGTGATGAGCAATTCAGACTTCCTGCTAGTCAAGGCTGCCAAATCCTGCACAGTTAGTGGAGAGAAAAACAGAATTGCAATGCCTAAAAAGTTAAACAGACAGCTCGAGTCTAACATGGTATTTTTATCTGCTGGCTGAAGAGATAGACACGATGGGGAAGTCCTGAGCAAGAGGGGCAAGGTGGTGCTACTTCTGCTCAGGGCTATCTTGACACTACTTCATTACTCTGATGGAGTCGGCAACACAGCAGTCTGTCCGAATACAATCCCAATTGCTTCCACCATTGTTTTCTCTTGTGATGTTAATAGCCACAATAGCTAGCATTTGACTACTGCACTAGCAAGAATGCTATTTTCTATGGTTCATCACAGGGCATTTCCCATTGTAAGACATAAACTGAGTAAACAGAACATATATTACCAATGCTATAACTCTGTCTATGTAGTATATTAAAAGAATAATAATATATTAGAATAAAAAAGTAACAGACTCAACACATTTTCAGGCTACACAACAAAACAGGACAAATCTCACCTAAAATTCACAGTATCTATATCAAATTAGGCCTTGCTCAACCGCATGCCTAGATGTCATTTCAAATAGTTTCAGTTTTAAGTGCTTGTTTATGTTTATGTGTTTTTAAGCTGTCTATTTAGTCTCTGCGTGCTTCAATAGCTGAATAATGTTTGAAATTATTTGTTGAAATTTAGACCTTTTGGAAGAAAGGTTTACACTAGGATACACTATTTGCAATTTCTATACATCTAATAGAGGGAGAATAGCATATTTACTCCTTTTCTCCCCTTTTTTTTCCTCCTTCAGAAAAAGCCTTTCATCTTGGAAGAATTTTTAAGAAACCTTTTTGTTTTAAATTTTGGACCAAAACAAAAAATTTGTTTTAAAAAAAATTGAAACTAAATTGAAATGAAAAAATTCAAATGAAGCTGCTCTATATTGAAAGCAACAGAATTTTCATTGAGAAATATAGTCTGGATGTTTTGACCTATTTTCATTTGAAATATCAGCACATTTTTCCAGTCGCTTAAGCATTGCTAAGTTTGCTTTTTTGTTTTTTCTTAAAAATCCCAACTAACTACCAGCCTTTGGTGAAAAAAATATTCTTAACTTTATATGTCATGTTACCATTGTTTGGCACAAAGCATAATTATGGTCTATATTCTAATGAAAAGCAGGGTCATCTTGCAATCTGCCAGCTGCTTTCTGGAACAACAGAGGCTTAGGGAAGTTGTTGGTTGTGGGGTGCAAGGGAGTAGTTCAGAGGAAAAAAGGCAAAGCCCTGCTCATCTCCGTAGAAAAGGTCACTGGAAAGAAAGATCCTGAGCTGTGGCCTTGTGTGGATAAAGTTATACCTTTGCAGCACTCTCAGGGAGACAGGACAGAAGGCTCAGATGGAATTGTAGATTACCCTGTCGTCTACTTCCCAGCTTGGAGCGCGGGGTGTTTCTGACTCTGACCTTCTTAATGCATTGTGTAAGGAGACCAAGCATATTGCTCTTTACTGATAATCTACCCTGAAAGATCCTGTCTATAATTTTGGACTGGACAGACCATACACAAGGGGATTTTCAATTTTTATAGTTAGGTAAGAATTTCAGAATTACTTAAGTTGCGAACTGAATTTATATACACAGGTATATATGCACAAATATATTATACCTTGTACATCTGCCCATAGACTTCTGTTCTATTCGGTAAATTTTCCTAAGCAGCAAAAAAGCAAACCCAGTACTGCTATATTCCCAGAAGCATTTCTATCAGTTCCTGAACTTTACTGAATAAATGGCTGATTGAGTCGATGCACTTCAGAAAAAACATTCCTATGGTTTAGCACATACCTTGATTCATCAGAACCAGGCTTCCAGCCAGCAGGGCCACACAGTTGGTAGGCTGGTGGTTGTGGAGGTACTGGAAGCCCCATCCACGTCTGTATGATGTTTCGTACATATATCCCGAGGCATTGGCAATTACCTCAAGAAATCTCTCCTGTTGAGTCTTGCTAAGATAGCTGTACAAGAAGTCATATGCAGTGGCAAAACCAACCAAGGAGTGAGCGAGAGGGACCTCATCCCATGGGGCATCCTTCACTAGCCTGTCAATAAAGAGAGATGACAATTAATTGAGTGTCACCTACTTATTTTTCTCCATTACTGTACTGTGAGGTCTGTATGACTTTAGACAATTCATGTGGAGTTTAAAACATGAGCAGCAGTGAGCTGCTTACCAAGTCTCTGAGACCATTTTTTTCTTGCCTAAGGATGGATAATGTTACCTTCAAAGCTCATTAATGCTACTAGAATTATTAAGTTGTTAAACATTAAACCAGTGCCTGCAATATTCTATGTTTTGCTAGGAAAAACATATATGTAGAATATTGATTGTAAAGAAATCGAATCGATTTATCTGAAGAAAGATTTGTATAATTTTTGTCAGAGAGTGTAATTCCAGAGTTTACACTCCTCCAAAAAATCTGTAACAACCTTTCTCTTTTCCAAAGGAGCCAAATATTGATAAATTGCTGGATGGTGGCTATGGGACTGAAGTTATTTTTAAAGCATGTATAATAAAATAACTCACTATGTTTTTTCTTCATATTCAAAATGCATTCAAGAATAGAAGTAGAGATGATGAAATTTATTTTCATGACTGCAGTTCAAATTAACATACTTAATAGCAAAACCCTTCCACCCACCCGCCAATGTTTAGTATAAAATAGAGGTAAAATGATGCCACTACTCAAAATTATTTTCTAGGAACTACCTGCTTGTACCCACTGGTTACACTGAACTGAACAAAATAGTAAATTTGTATCAAGAGAAGTCACAGTCGAGGTAGAGCTAGTGTAGATCAAATATTTCTCTTAAATCAAGCATATATAGTGTATCAAAGACTTTAGTTTTGCAGTATTGACAGTACTTTCAGGGCATGGCACTACAGAAAAGGAATTGTAAAGGTGAAAAAAAATCTTTGATAAACTGAACAATCATCACTTGCTTTCATGGCTGTTCTTTGCAGAAAGGAATTGTAAATGGTTGTTTAAATGTTTAAATTGTTGAGATGAGAGATTTTCCTAATGCAGTTAGTAGAAATTGTGTTGTGCTCCAGAAGATGTGTTTCCAGCTTCAATCCTGTCTTCTATTGAGTGAAGTTATACATTTATTTTTCCTTTTTTAAAATGAAATTTTTATTTTACTGATTTTAAATTAAATACATGAACGCATTCAGCATTGAGCAGCAGGATTTGCCTCCCCTTCCCCCCCCCCCCTTATTTTTTTCTTTTTGAACGAGATTACATTATTTTGTTTGCAGAATTTTGCTTCTTGGTTAATACTCAGACATTGACGGAAAATGGATGGTTGTGAACAATATTAAGACAGATAGCTCTAGGTGCAGTAAGAAACAACTGTCAAAGCATCAGGAAAAAAAGTTCTAGAAATTCACTACTGATTTTCTCCACATCCACAGTGGATGCTCAGTGTCAGGAACATTTCTATTCCCTCTTTTTTGTGGTTTAAACTCTAAACTTATCAGTGAAGCCTTCCAGCCAGGTACAGTGAAATTTCTTACTTACATTTTCACTTAATTGCTGTGTAAAAAATCAGACATGTAAGCCAAACTATTTACATGCTTTTCCTAGACATTAATTTTTTCCATATTTCCAGATAAACTGGAAGAAAATACAGCTGAACTTGGCAAGCAACTCTGACTCTCCAGATTTATTTACAGTGTGTCACTGAGGCACAAAAAAATGAATATTTGACTTAACTGGTTCTTTGTCAATCTCAATTAATTCTCTCCATCTCTATTTTTGCTTTTTGATCTTTCCTTATAACTGAAAAAGCACTTAAAATGCTGTTCTTCCAATATGTAAAATAAAGTTGCATTCTGTGCCAGTTAAATGCCACACTATCATTGTGATTGCTTTTCTAAATCCTTTGACACATGAACATACCATTGACTAGCTGTATCACAAATCTTAATTTCCATAGTATTTTTAATTTGGCTTTAGACTAAACGTTTGTACACTCAGAAATCAAATGGGTACAGCAAATACCACTTTAAAGGCCTCTGCCTAGAGCAATTACAAAGTTATGAGGCTAATCTATACATTAGGGGGAAGAAAGGAACAATGAAAGAATTAATTTAAAATATTTAATTAAAAGTTCATGATAACACCGTAAGTTCAGTTAAACACCATATGGTGTATAACAAATTGCTAATTAGAATGCGCTTAAAGCTATGTAATGATCTTTAGCCAACTCCATCTTAAATGGGATTTGTCAGTGGAACTAATTTATTGGAACTTTGATTGTTAAGATGGATGCTAACTTTATGTTTGATTTTGAATGTAATACTGCATCAAATTCTATAGCATAAGAGGACTTATTGGTCTCTGCGGTACCACTTGTGATAATATAGAAAACACTCCTACATTGGAAGTGCTAAATCAATTATGACTGCAGGTTGCCGATTTCTTCTTCAGAAAAACCCAAACATTCGGTGTATAAACCCCTTATGTTAGGCATCCTAAACCCATATACTGGCATAGTTACCCACCTCTGGTAAGACAAAGTAATTCTGTCATAACTTCCCTCACATTGCCATTCTTGTATAGTAAGTCTTGCATAGAATTTAACAGAGGAGATTAACAGAAAATTGAAGATGGCAATTTAAAGACCCTCATGTCTGAGCATATTAAAAAAAAAAAGTCAACATC
>VZTM01012583.1:18768-32825 GCA_013400555.1 Jacana jacana | reverse complement strand
AATCTGGAACATGGAAATGATAGAGATGCGGAGCGCTGTCATAGGAAAAGAATGTTATACGAACAAAGGGCAGCGAGGAAGTGATGGAAGAGCACATCAGAGAACCATTCTCTCGCTCTGTGGCCTGCCTGTTTCTAAGCATAATAAAAATGAGAGATATGAGGGTAATAAAACTCATGCTAGACATCTCTAAAAAGGGAACTGACCAAAGAATAAAAAATTCCTCCCATATGTTTTAAATTTCCCAGGGTGTATTCACCTCCAGTAGCAAAGTACAAAGGTACCAGTGGCCCCTGGCTAATTTAAGATATTGGCGGCTCTGATGAAGGGCAATCTATGCATAGAGCAAAAACTTTAGGGCCATTCTGAGGGACATTTTTTTTTCTTATGAGTTTGTTTTACAAATGTCTATATTGTCACGAAATATGTGAAGAGTTTAGGAAGGGATTAATTTTGTATGTCTGTAGCAACTGTATGTTTCAGGAATGATATTCAAGTGTCACTTTTAAATTCATCAAAGACTGTGCCTTGAGTTATTAACTGGCAGGTGTTCAATTCACTATTCAATAGTAAATAAAGCTTTTTTCCACCCCTAATCTATATACATCTTCTCTGACATATTGTCTTGAAGCTTTAAACTCATTGACAATGAAAAATACGAATATAGATAAACTGGTTTTCAGTTATTTAAAGAGCTCACTCGCTTGTGTGTAATCAGAGGTGTGTAGGAAAGAGTTCTGGAGGATCTCTCCAACAAGTCACTGATGTATCAGCCTCAGGTCTCAGCCACACTTTGACTCAAACCTCCTTCCCCTTCTTTAGTTCTAAGGAATGGAGAAAATATATTTGGATACCAAGAGAATTATCACTGAAATTTAAAAAGAAGGGACAGAACACTGCAAACATCTTAATTAGGTCATCACTGGAACTAACAAACTGAAAATATAGTGGTTTTGGAAAGGTCTTGTTGCATATATTATTATCCACAACAGTCTTCTCCATGGAACAGGGACCCAGGCCAAGGCTGAAGCGTTTCACATTAGGGTGCAGCGACTGTTTGAAAATGTAACTTCTCCCTCACTCTGGCTGATTGGTTCCCTGTCTGTGTTGCAGCTTGCCACCAACTATGATGACAGATTTGCTTTTTAATCCTTTTTCTGCATACCCCCTAGGACAATTACAGAGAAACAGATGAGAGTCAGGAAATGACAGCATGGGATGGGAACGAATCATGAAGGGGAGAAGGTAGGTCATCTTCTACCAGTTCTGGTGGAGTTTCTACCAGCTATTCTGGTAAAAGAAGTTAAAGAAATGCAACTTCAGTCTTAGTTAGAACTATAAAAGCCTTATTTATGAAGAGGTTAGTTTTAAACTGTATTTTGGTGCATTTATCACATCTCAGCTTCTTTAGGAGGTGGAGACCTGTGTGGAATTTTCTCCAAGGCTTTGAGAGCAGTGTTTAGATAGCTGCAAATAACCTTCTAAATGGACTTTTTAAAATGGGAATCATATAATTCAACAGAGAATGGTGGCCATATTGGCCAGCATTTCCCAGAAAAAAATTTAGATTTTTAGTATAACATCAGAAGTAGATTTCTTTTGTCCCATATGTGAAAATGTTTGTCATAGTCCTTTAATCTAATCTTGAAATGGCACATTTGGTTTCAGAAATATCGAAGAATTCCATACAAATTGCACTGCAACTGCCTTATGCATGCTATTCTATATCAGCTTGTTGACCAGCATGCGCTATGAAACCCACATATATCTTAAATATACCTGCCGTGGTGAATTCAGAATGGAGACTCCTGTCTACAAAGGAGAGGAGACGCATTTGTCACCCAGCAGTGAACTCCCATGAGGACACAGAAAAGATTTTTGTAAAAACATACCTTTTTCTTTTTTCCAGACAAAAACATGCATTTCAGAAAAAAACAAACAAACAAACAAACAAAAAAAACCCAAACAAACCAACATACATAAAAATCTGGTTTCCCTTAAAAACAAGTTTGACTGAAATTTTCAGCCACCTGAAGCAGTCCCTTAGGAAGGTTGCTGCTATTGCTTAGAGAAAACTGTTCTTTATATATTTTATTTGTTCAAAAGATTTTCAGTGTCCTTTCTGAGGCACTGCCAGCTATTTTCTTGTTGCTATAGTAATTAAAGCCAAAACTAGTGCCTTAGTCAGAAGACTGCAGGGTAGTATTTGTTCCTGAGCCACGATTGCAAGTAGGACTGTATTTACACAAGCTCCCTTGACTCTTCATGCCAAGAGCAGCAGAAAAGAAATAAACCACACATGCACACTCAGATGCACGTGCATGCACTCTGTTGGAGATATGAAAGTTTTATTCAAGATAAACATTTTAAAGACACAGCCCCTTAAAATTCAAGGGGTGTACAATTTTGTCCTGAATTGCACACTAATGACATGAACTTACCAGGTATGAAGTTGAAAAGAGATCTTAAAAGTCCTTAGACATTTTAAAGAATACATTTCCAAATGTAGAGTTAGGTGTCTGAATACTTTTGAGAATTTGGCTGAAATGCTACTAAGTGTTCTATGGCATCTTACTGTTAAACTGAAAGGTCATAGAGGGCAGGATTACCTGCAAAAATACTGAAAATTCTGAAATATTCTGACATCTACTGTATGTATGGGTTCAATGAGAGACTGAATATGTTCATATAAGAGTTCCTCATTCTCTCCTTCTTCTTNTTCCTTCCTTCCCTCCCTCCCTCCCTCTCTGTCTGTTATTTTCCCTTCAGAGATACAAGTAGTTTACAGGAGACAATAAAGTCTTGTTCACATTGAAGTCAGTGACAAAAAAATGCATTTTGATGCCAGTAAAATCAGAAGTTGATTTGAATATATCTGTAGGGATGTAATTAATAAAAAATAATTTAGAAATCATTTCCTCAAAACATATCAAGGGCATTTTACGATCTGGAAGGCCCTTGGTGTAAATCCAGCAATTTTGAAAACAACAACAAATATGTTCAAAGCCAATAACTGATTTTTGGTGCCAAAGTTCCTGCATATCCAATGTGAAACTTGTTAGCGCCTGATGAGGACAGGCACCAACAATGTTGTGGACCTCTAAGTAACACTTTGGGCACATGAAAACAGAAGCAGTCAAAAGTCATGAGTTCATTAGAAAATATTGGTAGAAGAGAATTTTCAGTAAAAATTTACATAATTATTAGTAACTGTATCCCTTAACACCTTAAACTGGAATGGAAGAAGCCACTGAGTTCCTTTACTGTATGCAAAGCTTAAAAGCAGGGACAAGTGCCCAGAGCATCTCCTTCAATGACGCAGCCCTGCGTCATTTGGCCCATAGGCTGGGAACTGATTGCACTGAACCAAATGTCTCTGTGCACGTGAGAAAGGAGTGGAAACGATGTGGAAGCAGTAAGAGCAGTGGGGGCAGTTACCAAAGCACAGCCTGTGTGGCACTGAGTGCTAAGTGCTGGCTTGAAAGGAGCCCACAACTGCAAATATTAAAGCCGTCTTCTGCTGTTTGATTCTTGATGTCTTGAGGGGAAAAGGACTGGGTTCCTTTGGAAACAAAGAGAATTACATCTGAGACACTGCTGACTCAAATTTTCCTCCCAACAAACAGCCCACAGGGTCCTAAGTTTGGGCTAAATGCCTGGCTATAACTATTTAAACTAATTCATGTTAACATTGTATGATGGTAATATGTCCCATTCAGCTTCCTGTTTACTTATATGAAACTTGTCTCATAACACACAATTATACATTTCTCCATAAAAATATTTATTTCTCATTTTTTTCTGTTGCTTCTTCATACATGTCAATACATTACAGACAGGACACTGATATTTCCGGTGCATGGCTCAAGATGAAAAAGAATGAAATACCAGCCCACACATCTTAAGATACCATGTTTTTGTCACATTTATAACAGTAGATAGCAGTAGTGTCACAGCATGTGTTAACAATTAACAGATGATTCATTTTAGTAGCAGTTTCCCTGTAAAGGCTTCAATATTTCTGAGCACAAGGACTGTGTCATTTGGCTAATCTTCTTATTTTACTGTCCAAACCAATGCTTGCCCATTCTTTGAATTTCATGTTTGCATTCAGAATCCTTCTGACTGCAGGTTTGGGAAGTACCAAATGCTTCCCCATCTGGGAAGGTCATTTTAATCCCCAAAATGGACTTGCTGACATGAAAACAACATATTTGGAATCACTGCCAACTCTGGGCTGGTCCTTCACAAATGGCACTTCAAGCATGGGGCATGGGAAATAGACTTTTATTACCCACATGTCCCCTTTATAGAAATGAAAGTAGTTAGTAAAGCATATTATTCACACGTTTCATCTATTTATTAGCGTTATTTTCCTTTTGGTTTTCACCCAGTAACTTTCTATTGGCCAGCGGGATCCTTCAGTAGCTGCCTGCCATCCCAGCTGCCGATGTTAGGTTGCAATGCTGAGCCCAGCCTCTCCTGAAGGGAGTGATATATAGGCTCATATATGACAACAACGGAAAATAAACCCAGGGCTGTATAACCACACAGAGCAGGAGGTTGCCTTGGGCAGCAAAATATAATGGGCTGCAAAATGTTAAGAGACTGTTTACACACTGGCAGCCTATTGTGCTGCCCCAACACAAATCATTTAATACAGATAAAATTGCATTGAAGTATGTGTGAAGTGTATGAAGATGTACATATATGTATATATGGATAGATGTAGGGAGTATGTGAGGTGTCCTTCGGCTGCATGCCCTGATGTCCTTATTGTAACTAACTGTATCTGAAACAACCAAGGAGACAAAACTTTCTAGATTGCCTTGGGTAGAGGTATCCACATATTTTTTCCAGCTGGGGACAAAGCTGGTTATTTGCTGCAAGCAGGAAGACCACATATAGACTGTTTAGGGTGGAGCAAATTGCAGCTACTCCCAACCAATATGAGAACTCATGTTTTAAAGCCACAGCTCCCACCTCAGCTTGATCCAAGCAACTCTGCAAGAATCAATACAGCATATGGAATGTCTGGATCTTACTGAAGTGGTCTTACACACCACTCTGCCCTTGGCTGTAGCTAGCACCTGTGGCTAGGACAGCTGTAGGACCTAGAGAATATGCAATTCTTGACAGGGTTGCTGACATGAATGAATAGTGTCAAGTCTGAGACCAAATAATTGGTGGATGCCGATTAGGTAGAAGGAACTGTTGTTAGAACATGAGCTGTCTTAAACTAAAAGTCTTAATAAAGTTCTGTCCATTGGATTTGGAGATACATGCCTCCATTTTCAACAGCTATATACAGTTTGCTCTATATGTTTGCATCAGTACTTTCAGCAACGTAACTCATAAAGCTGTAGGGTTTTTGGGGTATTTCAGTCAATGCTTAATTTATAGAGCAGTAACTCTCCTGGGAATTACCTATAGCTTCTTGGCTCACAGTCTTAATTTTGGAGTAAAAAATATATTAAATTCTACAGTTATCTGATTAATATGCCCAAGGTAAGATTTTACCTCTTCCTTTTTTTTAACCATGCTTTTCCTGTCAAAGGATCCTTAATTTGGTATTAGCTCAGCCTTCCCACTCAAATAGCCCAGGTGGCCAAGAAGGCCAATGGCATCCTGGCTTGCATAAGGAATAGTGTGACCAGCAGAAGTAGGGAGGTGATTGTCCCCCTGTACTCAGCACTGGTGAGGCTGCACCTTGAGTATTGTGTCCAGTTCTGGGCACCTCAACATAAGAGAGATATCGAGGTGCTGGAGCGAGTACAGAGGAGGACAACGAAGCTGGTGAGAGGCCTGGAGAATAAGGCTTATGAGGATCGATTGAGGGAGTTGGGATTGTTTAGTTTGAGGAAGAGGAGGCTGAGGGGAGACCTCATCACTCTCTACAACTGCTTTAAAGGGCATTGTAGAGATGTTGGTGCTGGTCTCTTCTCATGGGCAATTAGCGATAGAACAAGAGGGAATGGCTGCAAGCTGCAGCAGGGTAGGGTTAGGCTGGACATTAGGAAAAAGTTTTTCACAGAGAGAGCGGTCAGTCAGTGGAATCAGCTGCCCAGGGAGGTGGTGGAGTCACCATCCCTGACTGTGTTTAAGAGGAGATTAGATGTGGTGTTGAGGGATATGGTGTAGGGGAGAACTTGTAGAATAGGGCTGATGGTTGGACTTGATGATCCCAAGGGTCTCTTCCAACCTGAATGATTCTATGATTCTATGAAATATGTTTTACCTCAAAGGGTGAAAAGCTAAAAGGTAAGGTTTGTAAAGGACTAGTTATCAGCTGTATAGTCAAAATTTTAATTTCCAGTGTGTAGAAACAAAATGAAGAGACATTTCTATAAGAATAAAACTAAGCAGAGCTTGGTGAATAAAGCAAATTTTTCCATTAGTATTTGGTTAAAATTTACGTTATTTTATTCATCTATGATAGTGCTTTGTTTGTTTGCTGATTTTCTGCAAACATTGGAGAAATTGAATTTAAATATCAGAAATATAAAACCAATTTCAAAAAGATATGTATAATTACAGACAGAAACAAACCTTTAAATCCACACACAGGAGTAGTTTGTGCTAGAAACTCTAGGGGGCTCATCCAATCAGGTAAAAAAAATCTGTACTATTCTAACTAACCCACAGCCCTTAAGTTTGGAACACTTGCGCACATATATATTGACATAGGAGGAACCCATGAGTGTAAATTTCCCTATGTAAACATACTATCTTAATGTAAAACACAACTGGACTTTAATGTTTATTCTATGGCTGAGAAAACAATGAATCAGTTATTTAAAAGCCTGCATTCTTTCAGCATCAAATTGACATGGGGAAACGTAAGATGTGAAGGAAAAAGCACCCTCCAAAGCATCTCAAACATAGAAGGGTGATGAGATAAAATAGATGTAAAAGAATCTCTCCTAGCTTCAAGTCATCGGCTTGCTGCAGTTTTTAGCTTTAAATACACAATTTGCCTTTTCTTTAATTCTAGAGGTCTAGGACTATAAAACCATATCCTTCACTTTGCATCCTATAATTTTGGTTGTTTTCCATTTCATTGTCAATTACTTAAACCCCTCAAGGGTACTCCCATGAAAACTCGAGTCTTCCCAAGTTCCTGAATTCTCAAAGGAAAGGATTTCTTTGAAATTCTTTAGTGCCTGTGCCTGTGACAAGGTATCATGGAAGGTATAAAACCAAGGAAAGCTAAGAAGAAAACAAAATTAAAAGAAACAGGGCTGAAAAAGAGTACCACAGCTTTCCTTTTTATCACAAGATAGACATTTTAAAATCTTGAAACATAAATGCTAAACATATTGTGATATGATTGATTGATATGTTATTATATGATATTAAAAGCCTGATTTATCTTCTAATATGCCAAAGTGTACAGTTTCACTATGTAAAATTTAGTAATTTAGTACTCTGCAGGTTATTAAATAGGGTTTCCTTACTTGGATACTATTTTTCAAATGTTTACTAGAGTTGATACAGAAAGATATTTTTAAAAATAGGCATAACTCTTTAAATTAGAAAATGTTAATCAGTATGTGATTATTCGGTATATTAAATTAGTGTATGTTAGATTTCCACATTTTTTTTTCATTTTGTGCAGGTACACTGAAACTTTGAACAAGACATATCAGAAGAATAAATTAAACATTAGGCTGATTCAAAGACAACTGAGATCTGATGTCTGCTGAAATGAGTCCTGAATCAAATACTTCAGCTGAGGAAAATACAGTCAGTCAACAGGAGAATTAGGACCAAGATACAGAATTATCTTGGCAAAGGTAAAACGAATTAAAATTTGTAAGTTTGTACAGCTTTAAGTTTTTACAGTTCAAGTAACACAGTGTAATATCTCTGCTCCTAATATAAGTAAATAAATAATATAATTGTCTTACCAACGTTCACAGTCTTTGGCTCAGTAATCTTAATATATTTTTTAAAAAAGTAAAATATCTATTTGAAGAGTGTTTTGAAAACTTCTGTGCCACTATCAGAAAAGTAACCAAGTGCAACAACCTACTCAGCCTTTGGGAAAGGCTCTCCCCACAGACAACATCGAATAATTCCACCTGTCTTCATTATTGCAGTAATAGCAACAAATGCTGCTGGGACAAATCAGCATTTATTGACATCATTGATCTGACATGGTGAATTATAATTGAAATTACAGTTAAATTCCCTGCACATGGTCAAATGAATATCCCATTACAGGGACTAACATCTAAGAATTACTGCACAGAATAAAAATGATAGGCAACAGATACATATAAACTTCCTGGATATTTCTCAGTTCTTAAACCTGAAGAAGTTAAAAATAAAATGGTATTTTGGCTTCTGATGAGCTTCTTCTGTCTCAGCTAGACTGCTCTTGTTCTTCATCGTTACTAGGCAATACTGATAACTCTATGCGTCATTTTTTCTTCAGAGTCTTGAACAAACTGTATGAGGGCTTTCCCCCCCCCTTCCTAATAGACTTCTCCTTTGAGACTTGGAGTACAATTTCACTCATTATCTGCTGTCATATTTCATTAGAAGTTACAGCTGGGCTAAATAAGGTATTTTCCGTGTTGTTTCACAGGAAAACTGTGATTTCATATAATCTTTTGCATTTGATAAGAAATGAAATGCACGTATGATTTCACTTGACTTTAGCCCTTATTTAGTGGAAATGCTTAATGTTGTGTATTTCCCTCCCAGCGTGAGAGTGAAGGAGCTTCAGTCCAAATGCAGCGAGCCTGAGTCAGAGGAGGAGCTGAACACAGCTGTTCAAAATTCCCTGTACTCTCTCCAAATGTTGTCAATTCACAGGCTTCAGGTGACTCCTGAGTAAATGTTCAAGCTATGTTGGGACTAATTTTTTGGTTATTTCTCATTTTCAAAACTCTCAAGGAAAAAAGTTAATGAAGAAAATTGGATAACTAAGAGAAGAATGAAACTAGCCAATGGCAACATAGCTTTACTTTGACTTTTGTATTATTTCAAAATAAAAGTTCCCCTGAGCCCTTTAGAGATTAATAATTAGTGACTAGATTTCCATTTCACATGTCTTCCTAAATTCTGCTTAGTTTAGAGACTGATATAACCAAGCCCATGGCTGTGTAAACGTAAACAGAGACACGTATAACAATGAGTGCTTTTAGATGACTTAGTCCTCTGTTTTCACAGAGAATTTCCCCTAAGACCTAGCTTTGAGATAAATAAACAGTGTTAAAGATGCTCATTTTACTCATTCCAATATAATAAAAATAATAACACCTCATTATTTTCTTTGGAGGTGGATAACTGGATCCAGATCACAGGCTTTGTAAGTCTTTCTTGTTGGTGACCTTTTACTTTTTTACTTGTACTAGCTTTTGTTTTTAATCTCCTTCCATTTGTTTTACATTTTGTTCCTCTCCTTTTGCTCCTGCCTACCAGTGCAATGGGAAAACAAGCACACATCAACAGAGCCCTTCAGGTAATAAATTTTTCCAATTTTTTTTCCAGCAAGGCCTCCCAAATTTTTGCTTTGGGTATATATTAGAATTTCAAATCTGAATTCCTTTTGGATATCAAATTTTAAAATGTTTAAATTGAGCACAGATTAATTATTCAATTCAGTTATTCATTTAAGGTGGAAAATTTTCACCTAAATTTAATTTTTGTCAGCTAGTGGTATAGAACTCTATATAAAAACAATATTGTGCCAAAATATGCAATGCTCACTTCAGCCTAGAGACCACAGGGAGCAGGACAGCAACATGAAACACAATTAATCTCACCTATTACAGACACATATATCAAGATGCAGTGAATTGGCATCTCCACATGCCACATTTTCTCTACTAATGGTAAAAAGAGCATAGAAGACAACATTATATTATATCCAATGAATAATTTTTAAGTGGTTAAAAGCAAAGGAAACAATTCCCAATCTTACAGTTCTTGAAAACAAAGCAGGTATGCTCCCACTCCTACAGAGTGCGCAAATCATGCTTAAATGACTCAAGTATAGCTGGCTTCTTTTTTTTTTTAAAGTAAGAACCTCATGCTCTAAGTTCCTGGCACTTTCAACTCTCAGTGAAACCAGTGAGAGAACCTAAATCTTGGACATGCACAACTATATGACTACCTATTGTCAAGTTTGCAGTTTTGCACGTCAAAAGTCTCTTTATTTCTGTAGGAGGGAGAGTGGGACAAACCACTGGTGAATCAAATATCTTGAAAACTGGAATAAATGATACAGTCAAAGCTGTAGTGGGAGGCAATGGAAAATTATACCAACCTCAGTGTTTAAAAATATACCAGTGTAGTAACAGTCTATATTTATAGGCAGCATAGAAAAGGGAATTTGAAAATAAACCTTAAAACTGGCATAGTAAAAAAATGCAGTTCAGGAAAACTAATTCAGAAGTGGAGGATAAGGGTATTTAATTTGAACGAAATGAAACCTAAATAAGAAGCATCATTACTGAGCTTTGAAACACCAATGTTTACATAAAATATAAAAGTATCTCTGTTATAAATGCAAAAGAAAAGAAAAATCAAGACCAAGAAAATAGTGCCTATTTGTCTGTACCCTACCCTACTAACAGAACAATTTCAATTTAAAGACATCCCACTGGAAGAAATAAAAGCTCATTCTTGTAGACTTCAACAGCCAAAGAATACAAGAGGAAATCCTGATTAGCATCCATATAATATTTGTATACAGATGAAGAAGTATACTATTAAGCCAGAAAAAGTCAATGAAAGGCCAAATGTAAATTGAGAAGCTGAGGACTGCAATTTAAACCCCTGGAGACACCTCCACAACCAATTCTGCATGGAAGATGAAGGGATAGCCCCAAACTATATCAACATATTGTTTGTTAATTGGCTGCCATGTGTGGCAAAATCTTTTTATATTAATCCCATAGCAGATGCTGGTGAATATTCAGTGTAAAGCAGAGAAGAGTTCATGTTAGCATTCCTGGAGCTGTGATTATAGTTCATAGAATCATGGTTGTAAATGGCCTCTTGGGATAATCTGTGTATAAAAAAAGGACTCCAGATTGAGAAAATAAATCATGATCAAATATTATATAATTTACACCATTTGCTAACTAAGAGAGAACATTAGGCCATTAGTCCGTGTAAATAAAACAGCAAATGAACAAAAATGATAGCCAGGGGCATTTGAGCATTGAGCTTATTTTTGTATTTGATGTGATCAATACTACGCAAAAATCTATCTTTGCTTTTGTTTTGGGTCTTTTTATGAAGTAATGGTGGTATGAAGGCAAAAGGCAGTGCTGAATTACTAACAGCAGTGATTTGTGTGCCATGTCAGTTATCCTAGATGAGCTACAAAGCTATGTCCCTACCTCTCCTCTGGCAAGCTGAGCAGCTGCCATCCTCACAGCCAGCAAAAATAACTGCTGCCACAACAGGCAACAAAAGCAATGCTGTGGCACCTGCTACCTTGGCTAGCTGAGGCGATGGTAGGCTATCATTCAAGCCAGTGGCAATAGGGCCACATAAAGCCAAACACACACCCTTGCTAGCTCAGCTGCTCTCCTGTCTGTGCGCAGACACGTGCCCAGCTTCTCTCTCCCAGTTGCAGCCCTTGGGGAGCATGATGTGAATATCTTTCTCCTGAGGAGAAAGAAAGATCAGGCAGGGTAGTCTACCCAAGTGACAGAGAGCAGTTCCCAGGACTTCTGTGGGACTCCATTATTTTTGTCCTTCTGAGCACCTTGTTTTCATGCAGTTCATGATATAAGGACACTGACAGGCTCTACAAGTCCAGCAGTAAGTATGTAACATTTAGACCTGCTTCTTACTGAGTTTAACATCTGTCATTATTATTTGTTATGGAAACAGGGGAGTATCACTACAGACTGCTTGTTCTAGATTATGCCCTTGGTTTCTCAACATAGGAGGGACGTTTAGCATCCTCCTCCGGAGGATGTCAGCCTCTGTCCTGTGTATCAGTCTTAGTCTTAGTAACTCTAAAAACCTATGAAGTAAATACAATTTCATTCTTCCTTTTCTTACGGTTATGTGGAAATAACACAAAGATTATTTGACGTCCTATAAAGTAATACCTAATTGTCCTTCCTGTTACCAAAAGGGTGTCAGCCTCCAGGAGAAAATTCAGAATTTAAACTTTCCACTTAAAAACTTCAGACAGGTTCACCTACTTTTCTTTGAACATATCATGGCTTTAGATTTCTGGAGGGCCTACAGAGGGAGTTCATTTAAAGGAAAATCAGTAAAATAAGATGACTGTGGTTATTGTTTGATTTTGAGAACTATAAATCAAAATGATTAGCATGATCGTATTTTGAATATTCTAAAATTATTCAGGACATGGGATGGATAAAATCTAGGAATAAGCAAAAACTTGACGTCAATGAAGTTTGGCTGCCAAAATTTTTAAGAGGTAAAGAACTTGAAAGGGAATTAGAAAGCCTTACACTTACCAGTTTGCCTTTGTGGTTTAAC
The DNA here is from genome assembly GCA_013400555.1 of Jacana jacana. NCBI lineage: Eukaryota > Metazoa > Chordata > Aves > Charadriiformes > Jacanidae > Jacana > Jacana jacana. The sequence continues at coordinate 20,342 of VZTM01012583.1, read as the reverse complement.
CTCAGCCAGCAGCTAGGACCACACAACCATTCACTTCCTGTCCCAGCCCCATCCTCACAGTATGGTGGGGAGAAGCAGGAGAAAAAGGAGAAAAAACCCTCATGGATTGAGATAAAGACAGTTTAATAGAACAGTAATGGAACTGGTGTGTGCATGTGTGTAAATTGTAAAATAATATACAAAATAAAGTGATGCAATACAACCACTCTCTCTACATGGTGATCAATTGACCAGCCCATCCCAAGCAATGTTCATGGATTCCTGCCCCTCAGTCAACCTCCATTTATATACTGAGCCTGATGTCTATGCTATGCAATATCCCTTTGGTCAGCTTGTCCTGTCTTTGTTCGCTCTCAGCCTCTGTGGGAAGCTGAAACTATCCTTCACTTAATATAATCATTACCTAGCAACAACTCAACCAGTATGTGTTATCAACACATTATTCTCATACTAAATCCAAAACACAGCAGCTACTAGGAAGAAAATTAATTCCCAGCTGAAACCAGGAAACCTTGCGATAGTCTGTTTATATACTTCTTTTTTCTTTTTTTATTTTAATACAAAAAGCAGAAATGCAGAGAGGATGAACATGATAAGTATCTTCACATCTCAGGAAATGATGTGAAGAGGCACAGTCAATAATGTCAGCCTTAAGATATGTTTGCTCTATAATTTCCTGAAGGAGCAGGTTTTTATTAACTAAAATGAAGTTCACAATTTATGGCCCAAGTAAACCTCTGGAAAAACCCAAACAAACCCAAACCAGAAATAATTTTGGTTTTCACCCAATATTTTATTCCAGGAGTCAATCCAAAATAAATATTATTGTCCTTATCTCTAGAATTGAGTGGGAATTTTACATGAAATGAGTTTTCATTAGAAAGTGATAGTTTCTCAAAACCGGAATGTTTTATGAAATCGTGAATGATGTTCACTAATTTTCGTAAGGATGGCAGCGGGATTCCTGTCAAGCTTAGCCTGAAATCCAGCCAGTTTACCTGGCATGCTAGATAAGATGTCTGGGATGTCTGGCTTTGTAGACATTCTGTCACAAAGCTGAGGGTCTGGGTACCTGTGAATCCTGGCTCCCACCATGTGAAGCCAAGTCCTCTTTGTTATCTAAAGGCTGGAAACTGTAACTGAGATCATATATTCAGAATAAAGTATTTTAATTATGTAAATACCAGTCATGTTTGGATTTTCCCCTCCATGGAAAATTTCCAGGCAGGTTCCATATCCAAACATAGGTGGAAGGGCTTTTCTTTTTTTTCTAGAACCTGCTACCGAGTACAACTTCTGGCTTTTCACCGGGATCTTTAAGAGCTAGTTTCAAGGCATATCATGGAATAGATGAATTCCAAGCTGTTGAGACCATTGTTACACTCGAAGGGGTGGCTTTTGAGGGTGAAAAACTGTCCACTTTCCAGTCCTTGAAGCTTAAATTAGTCTTTATGCTACAGCTGACTGACTCCATGATACATTTTCCACCCGCTGAGAGCTTGCTTCTAACGTTCAGGACTGCAGAACTCAATGGAAATATTTTGACACCTGCTAAATGTACATGCAAAAAATAG
>VZTM01012582.1:0-11547 GCA_013400555.1 Jacana jacana | reverse complement strand
AAAAAAAAAAAAAAGAAAAAAAACTGAGCAAGAATCACAATTTCTCTGAAAATAACTCTGGGGGTTTGAAAGAATCAAAAAATCTGGAAGCACATCCCCATTGAAAGACTACAAAAGACAATAAATAATTAAATAATTTGTCAAGAATATACCCACTACTTTACAAAAATCTATATACATTAAAAGGAAAGAAAAAGAAAACAAAACACAAACACCTGACCATATACATTAGGAAAAAAGAAAAAAGTACAGATAAGACCTTTGCTAGAATGCTCCACGCCCCACTTCTGATTTAGAAAAACATACATAAATCAAATGTAACTCCCATAAGGAAGCAAATTGTTTTCTTGGCCCATTTTAGAACTAAAATATGCTCCCTGTGAAATTTGCATGCTCCCTTTTACCCTTTCTCCACCAAATCAGAAGCTCTGTACTCATGCCAAACATGACCAAACCAGACCAGATTTTGTAAACCTGCATCCTTCTTTATATACTCCAATAAAGGCCACATTTTCTGTATGAGAGAGGAACAGACAAACCTCCTTAACTGCTCCACTGACAACATTCTTTGGGCATCAAAAAAATACAATATAGAGCATCTACATTTGTTGATAATTTTTTCTACAACTATGCCCTAAAGGTTGAATGTAAGAGACGTGGAAGAATTTGTAGGATTTAACTATCTGGTTGAAATCAGAGACATACCACTGACTGATGTGACATACTTTTTCCATTAGCAGACATAAAAGTGAGAACCTTGCTCTGAACCAGGGACCCAGATTTAGATCACTTGACAAACAGAGGGAACAGGGCTGTTCTCCTCATGTCAGTTCGGTCCATCTTTATACAACATAGCTCAATCTCCTGACTAAGTGAGGTCTACATTTAGACCATTTTGTTAGTTTATTATCTGTTAGGGAATAATTTTTTATCAACTGAAAGCACTATAGCTGAAAGCATATTCTAAATATGCTTTCATTAGTATAGTTTATTGTATTTGAAATAAACCAAATTAGACCATTGTTTTTCAGATAAAAGATCATTTTCAAACATAAATATGTCACAGACCACCAACAACCATGATCAGCTGAAAACACTATGCTCAGAATGGTTTCCTGTGTACACACCACCAGCTCATAGATTTCTCTTCATGAAATAATACTTTTAAATCACCAGTTACAATCTGCACTAATTATAATCAACGTATCTCCAATAAGAAGGTTGCTAGATTCTCTGTTGTCCTGTGCAAGAGGCTTTGTCTAGCTAAACAGTTCCAGATAAAGGAACTACCTTCTTAAGAAAAGTTTAATGTGAACATAGAAATCCGTGCTCTTAAACCTTCACCAAAAAAAAAAAAAAAAAAAGAAAAAAAGAAAAGCCAGCCTTATAGATAGTCTGTCAAAATCATTTGCCCTTCAAACATATTAGAGAGCTGCAATTAAGCTCCAAAAAATAAACAGATGTCTTTTGCGCACCTAAAGTCAAAGATTACTTTGGATGTGAAGAGACCTGAGACCGAGGTCTTTAAGAGGTGCTAAGCGTTGCAATTTAAAGGTAATATGTAAGGATTTCTGAAAGCACTTGCATTATCATTTCTGCCTAATTTCATCTGAGGTAGGTACCCACCTGAATTTGAAACATCTATCAAAAAATACTATCCAAAAATACACCTATCAATTTACTAGCCTAAATCCATTTTTAAAACTCCAGTTTACATTTAAGTAAGCCAATAATATAAGAAATTATAAATGCGAACTGAACATTTTGCGGAGCTATTTTTAGTCCACACTGACAACTTTCACCTATTTGTGGGATGCTGTAGCTGACGTTGGATATGCTAAAAAACCCAAAATCCTAATCAAATAGTCTGAGTCTCCTGCAGACCTCCTTCCCCATAGGACCTACCACTGCTGTGCCAGAGAGGGCACCCTCCCAGCCCATGGCCTCCTGTTCCCGGTATGTGCTCATGTGCCCCTCTCCAAGGCACCTCATAGTGCTGCCTTGGCCATGGGGAGGAATGAGGTATGACTCAGCACCCATCTCCCTGTAGGCATCTGAGAAATGCCATGACGGGGATCCTAGAGGAGGGACATCAAGAGCAAGATCCCACTGGCAATAGCCCTTTTGTCCCTCCAGAGACATCTGCTCAGTGCCTACATCTCTGCTGTGTAAGTACCACACTTTTGTGGTGTGAAGCAGGAGGGAGGTGGGATGTCACACTTGGTGGCAGGACAAGCCAGGAAAAGGGATGAGATGGTTCCCCCCACAGGGACTGCAGGTACCATTGGCAACAGGTTGGGAACTATCAGTGCTGTGTCTGCTGCCCGGAAGGGCATGACAGCAAAGCCCTTATGCATTCTCACTCCCACAAAGCTGTCAGTGGGTAAAAGCTCTGCTGCTGCTGAGGAAACTCCAAAGGATGCAAAGGCTCAAGAAACAGAGCCAAGCCTCACAAAGGAGGCCTTTCCCCAGTTTCAAAAGTTCTTTGGGTGGGATGAGCTGGGCCAGGTCTGAGTAGGCTGTGGGAGACAAGTCACAGACTTGGCTATATCATGCCCTGGCTGCATTTGTACTTGTGAAAAAAATGTGCCGGAGATCCCAGGACTCACAGCTTCACCTGTAAGTTGTCACCCCCGATGCAGAGTGGTCACCCCAAACTATCTCCTGGACTGGCCCCTGCAACCCTTGTCTTGTGCCCCGGTGTGGTTTGGGAAGCCGCTCGCAGGTCTCTCCTGAAGCCATTCCAAGTGTCACGCCAATGGATTAACCAGTTTAACAGATCATGTGCCAGTGCTGGACTCCTCTGAACCGTGTGGAGAAACAACTCCCAGAAAGATCCCTTTAGCTTTCAGACTTGCCTCTTCTGGTTAGAAGTGAAAATTCCCCTGTGAAGCAAATACTCAGCCTCTTCTTCCTGGCCCAGGTCACTCTTGATGAGCACTGATAAGCAGGCACCAGCCCGCTGGAATAAAGATGTTCTGGACGCCAGCTCTCATTGTGAGGAAGAGACATAAGTGCCTAGGGCACCTTCCAGCTTCCTGTTTTGGTGAGGAGATGGAATCCCCAGGCAGATCCCAGCTTGCCTAAGAGCTGACACGCACCCACACACAGAGCACTTAGGGAGTGGATTGAACAGGACCCTTCTATATACAGGTCCCTTGTATTTAACAGCTTTGCTTTTCAAATAGCCAGTGGCAAACAGCTACTCTAAGTATGACTAAAGTTCAGGTGTACCCACCACTGTGGGTACTGGAAAGGACTGCGGTGGATTGACCATGGCTGGCTAACAGATGTTCACCCGCTCTTCACTCACTCTTCTTAACAAGGCAGGAAGGAAAAATAAGATGGAAGAGCTTGTGGTTGAAGATAAAGACAGACTCTCCAGTCACCATCATGGGCAAAACAGACTCAACTTGGGGAAGACTGGTTTATTGCCAATTGAAAACAAATTATGATGATAAGAAAAAAACCCCAAACTTAGAACACCTTTTTCTCACCCTTTTCCCTTTCTTTCCAGACTCAACTTCTCTACGGACTCCTTTACATCCTTCTGCCGAGCAGTATAGGGGGATGGGGATATGGGGAATGGGGTCTGTTCATAATACTTCACCTGTGCTACTCTTTCCTCCTCACACTGTTCCTCCTATGGGATACAGTCTTCCACAAAGCGCTCCAGCAGGGGTCCTTCCCACAACCTGAAACACTTCAAGAACTGTGCAAGCACTGGTCCTTTCCATGGGGTACAGCCCTTCAGAATAAACCTGCTTCAGTGCAGGACCCCATGGGCTACAGTTCCTAAAACAAAACCTGCTTTTGGCATGGGCTCTCCATAGGCTGCACCTTAGGGCATCTCTACCCACTGTAGCGTTGAGTTATCCACAGGATGCAGTGTAGATATCTGCTGCACCATGGTCTCCATGGGCTGTGGGAGAACAACTTGAGTCACCATGGTCTTCTCCACAGGCTAAAAGAGAATCTCTGGTGTCTGGAGCACCTTTTTGCATCCTTCTTCACTGAGCTTGGTTGCTTCTCTCACTTATTCTCACTCCACTCTTCCACCGCACAGCAGTTCTTACCCTTTCTTAAATATATTCTCACAGGGGAGCTCCCAACTTTGGTGATGGGCTCAGTTTTGGCCAGCAGCAAAGGAGTAGCCAAAAGTTGAGCTACGAGTACCAATGCAAAGACACACACTGGCACAAGCAAGCAGGCTAAGCCAGGTGTTGGGTATGTGTAGACAAAAAAGGCAATTTCTGTTTTCCTGTGTAGGCGAGATATGGAGTAAGACAGACACTGAAGGCTTGCAAGTGAAAAAGCATTCCCCACAGAGTAATCAGATGGCTGCTTTTTTGCAGCTTCCCAGAGAACAGATGCCCTGTGTGCACAGCTTGTGAACACACAGAATTGTAGTAAGCCATGTGAGTATGCACAGAGTTGATAGTAAGCTGCTATGCGGGATTCATTTCTTTACCTTCCATATAGGCTCTTGAGTGACACTGGCTCCACTTCCTGAAGTTCAGGTTGGGAGGAGATTTGTCCTGAAGAAGGGAGTTCATATTTCCAGTAAGAATTACCATTGCTCACAGGATGCAGTTCTCTTTCAGCTTTTCTCATGTTACAAATAGAAATCTTTGTAGAAGGAAAGTGAGACAATGTCTTGGACTCAATAAGCCTTACTCTGGAAAAGACCACAGATCTGGCTTATTTTTCCAATGTGGAAAAAGATTCCATTTTTCTTTAGAACAACACTCTTTATCCCATATTCTCTGAGTGATTGCGGTTTGCTGTTTTCTTTTCCTGATAACCTTGAATCTCCTTTTTCTCTCCTGCAGGCCATTAAGAGAGGGAAGCAACCAAGCACAGAAACTACATGCCTGGCCCTATATTGGGTCACATGGGAATTTAATTCAAGGGATTATTAGCACAGAAGAAGTTCTGTGTCTTATTGTAATTAATCCTCAATGCACTTAGCCTGCTGCCAATTTATTCTCACTGCAAAAGTAAACCTCTTAATTGTTCTCTTTTCTTTGTATTTTCTTAAAAAAACAAAGAAAAGTAAAGAAAAAGAAATCTGCCCAAACTTCTGTTAAATCATTTGAAAACAAGTTCTGTGCTATGAGATGCTGCTCTGGAGACGCTGTGTAGAGGGCAGAGATCCCAGAGCTGCATTTCTGTTTAACAGTACTATTTAATAGCTTCATTGGTGCTGTTTAATATCTTCATCAATGATATGGACAATGGGATTGAGTGCACCCTCAGCAAGTTCGCAGACAACACCAAGGTGAGCAGTGCAGCTGGCCAATTTGAGGGATGGGACACCATCCAGAGGGACCTGGAGAGGCTTGAGGAGTGGGCCCATGTGAATCTCATGAGGGCCACCAAGGCCAAGTGCAGGGTCCTGCACCTGGGTGGGGGCAACCTCCAGTATCAGTACAGGCTGGGGAATAAAGGGATTGAGAGCAGCCCTGCTGGAAAAGACTTGGGGGTACTGGTGGATGAAAAGCTGAACAGGAGCTGACAATCTGTGCTCACAGCCCAGAATGCCAACCGCACTCTGGGTTGCATTAAAAGCAGTGTGACCAGCAGGTCGAGGGAGCTCACTATGTCCCTCCACTCCACTCTGGTGAGACCCTAACTGGAGTACTGTGTCCAGTTCTGGAGTCCTCATCACAGGAAAGCTATGGACCCATTGGAAGGGGTCCAGAGGAGGGCCACAAAGATGATCAGAGGTATGGAGCACCTCTTCTATGAGGACAGGCTGAGAGAGTTGTGGTTGTTCAGCCTGGAGAAGGCTCCAGGAGGCCATATTATGGCCTTTCAGTACCTAAAGGGGGCTTCTAAGAAAGATGGGGACAGCATTTTTAGTAGGGCCTGTTGTGACAAGGGGTAATGGCTTTAAACTGGAAAAGGGTAGACTTGGACTAAATACGATAAAGAAATATTTTTACAGTGAAGGTGGTGAGACACTGGCACAGGTTGCCCAGAGAGGTGATAAATGCCCCATCCCTGGAAACATTCAAGGTCAGCCTGGACAGGACTTTGAGCATCCTCATCTAGCCGGAGACGTCCCTTCTCATTGCAGGGGCATTGGCTAGACAATCTTGAAGTTCCCTTCCAGTCCAAACTGTTCCATCGTTCTACGATTTCCACAGCTTTACTAAAAGCATGTGACAAACAAGTGTGCAGCTATGTTGTACCTTTATTTCTGAGTTTAAGACATTTTTGTTGTTCATGCTGTCACCTTCCCACTGCAGGCTCTGTTGCTGATAATAGATTGCTCTGCTCTGGTCTTTACTGGGCAACATTTTCTCTCAAATCCATCATTCCTGTAAGATCCAGAGCCTCCTCCTTCATGTGTAAGGCTGCATGATTTGGTTACCACGTATCATTAAAGATATGTAGATTCCAGTATTTATTGATCTGTTCCAGGTTGAATCTGTTTCAGAAACAAAAGTAATCTGATTTGCTTTAATACAGATAATTAACCCAAAAAGAACTGCAATGTTTTGGCCCCTACTCCCAGAGGCAATAGGTTTTTCTCTAGTTGTGGGATCACAACATTAGAACACAATGTTCCCAGCAGACTTTCGGTTAATATGGAAAAATGCCGTGGCCCAGTAAAAATGGTGGTAGAGAGAGGGAGGCTCCCTGTGGACTTTGTGTGACTGTGGGACAATAGTGCTGTTGCACTCTGAGGCTCTGCTCTTCCTACATCAAACAGGGATGCCAGGTCTTTACCTGGTTACTGGAAAACACCTGGTAAAATGAAACTAACATTTAAGGGCAGGAGAACAAGAAACCATCCCCAGTCATGCTGTGGGCAGTGGGACATGGCTGCACGGGTGGGAAAGCACAGAGAAGTGGATGACTCCTGCCGCCTCTGCTATACTTAGATTTAACTAGACTAATGCCGGCTTAACCTTGTGTGTATAATAAGGAAGAGCCATGGGGCAGAGCGAGGCCTAGCTGTGGGAAAGCTTGACAGGCTTCTCCAGGCAGGAGGAACTGGGAGAGCACCAAGCCCATGGGGAAGGTTCAGGCCCGGACTGCCTGATGGCAGACACCCCTCTGGCTGGCCAAGGGGAACACCCGCTGTCCCACCAGTGATCCTGCTCCTCAGCTCTCCTCAGCCCGGAGGCTACGCAGCAACCAGTGTTTTAGGGGGAAGGAGACTGAACGAGAGGAGGAGAAGAGGGGTGTGGAGGCTCTGCTCTCTGACCCCTCCCGCCCTGTTCCCCCCGTGAGGCCTGCGAACATTGTTAGCACCATTTAGGGCCACAGCCCCCGTTCCGTATGCGGTTTGCAGCAGACAGGCCCCTTCGCTTGGGGGGGTGAGAATTCACCATGGAAAAGGGCTGGGCGCTGTGGGGGCAGGAGGCTCTGCAGGCCAGGCGGGAACCGAGGCTTAGCTCCCACACGGAAAGCAACGCGCACCGATAGCCCCTCCGCCCGCGCTCCTCCGGGCCAGTCTTCCGCCGCGACAGGGGGCGCCCTGACTCCTCCCCCGCTGAACGCACCTCCCTCCCTCCCGGGCAGGAGGAAGGACGCCATTGGCCCAGCCGACCGCTGCCCTGCCTTCTCCTCGTCACGTGACCTTCCTCTTGGCCTTCAACAGGGCGCCGTTTACAGCACCTCCCACCCCTCGCCCCAGCTTGGCAACCGGAAGTGGTGACCGGGGCGACTGAGTGTGAGTTGTGTTGCTGCTGGCCTGTCCGCGGCCCCTGTCCGCCTCCCTCCAGCTTCCCGCCATGCACCCGCGGCGCCCCGAGGGCTTCGACGGTCTGGGCTACCGCGGCGGGGGCCGGGAGGAGCCGGGCCCCGGAGCCAGGCCCTTCGGCAGCGCCTCGGAGCTGGGCCACTGGGTGACNAGCGGGCGGTGGGCCGTGGACTTGCGCCGCGGCCTGGCGGTGCTCGTCCGGGGGGGCGCCCGGGTTTGCCTGGCGCTGACCCTTCGCCTCTCTTCCCTCGGTGAGGTGCTGCAGCCGCGGGCTGGCTATGCTGAAGCTCTAGGAAGGGAAAAAAGTAATAAAAAGATATTTAGAAGAAAAGGGAAGGTGGTCTATCGCCTGTTGCGCTTCAGCTCCTGTAGTTACAGGTAGATGGGATTGAGAGTGACGGAACATGCTCTACGGCTTGTAGCTTAACAGCGGTCAGCTAGCCCCCTGTTGCTGATGTAAGCGATACCCTGCAGAGGTCCTCTGTGCTCCGTAGAGGCAGGAAGAACCTCAGGCAGGAAGAACCTCCGGGTCTTGCCAGCCTATGTTGTGATTTAGTCGGTGCTGAGGTGTCTTTTGCCTGCCTCGCTGTTGCGTAGAAAGAGTGCAAGTGGTACAGTATGACCTGCTGAAGTAAACACCACCCCCACACACACTCACCCCATGCATCACAGCTAAGGAGCCGTGGAACTGGTAGAACTTGGGGGAGCAACCGTGTTCAAGTCTTCAGGTAACGGTTGGGAAACGGAGCAGAAGCCCCCAGAAGTACAGTATCATTTTATGTGTTTGTGAAATTGCAGTGGATTAAGAAAGACTTGCTAAATCTAGAATACTGAACATAGTCGTCTTTAAATAAAAGGATGTTCTAGAGCAGTCTACGTATATTTGAGTATCAAAGTTTTACGAAAGACTAGTTTATTTAAAACTGCATTGCATTAATGGGTGAGCTGTAGCACACTATTCTGTTTCAGGTCTTACGATGAGTACAATCCTTAGCTGGACTTTCATCCATGCAAGCCCTCTGTAAAACATGACTTAAATATTGCTACACACTTGGACTCTATTTTTTTTACCCCCCCCTATCTACTCATGGAGGGCATGTTGATTCTGCATTTTGTAGGACTGATTAGGAGTTGCTGTATCACTGAGTTCAGCTTCTGCAGTTGGAGAGTCTTATCATTCCTCTTAGGAGGGGCTGCAAGGTCTGTGTGGAGCTCCATTGAAGTTACTGCCATTACCCATGCTTACAACTCCCTGTGCCCTGTAGGTTGTGGGACAGCATTAATTTGCAGTTGCTTTTACAGTTCTGTTACTCTTCTTAAAATCTCTTCTGATAATTTCCAATACATAGATGTTTGTCTGGTAGCAGACAACAGGGAAATGAACCTGTTATTCTGGTTAAAGTTTTAACAGTTCTTTAGTAACTAGATTTTTACAAAGGAGGGGAGATAAATGCCTGACTTAAATTCACATTGTGAATTTGCCTTTTTTACATCTTCAATTGTGGTTTGTTACTTTTCCTGAAGTTCTCTCCTTTTACCATTTTTGTTTTTAAAATTATTTTCACTTAAGATATCTAAATTTGTGTTTCAGAATTACTATAAACTGTCATGCATGCTAACTTTTTTGTATTGTTGGAGTTAGATATCAAAGTAGTCTGGTTTACTATTTACTTTGTCTCTCTTTTTTTCCCCTGTTGCTGTTTTAAGACAAGAATACTTTTATTTATAAGAGTATGTACAAACTCACATGTAGTCCAAAGTGCAGATATTCCTGGGGGAACATGTTTTTTTTAATATCCTTTCCTGCTGAGTTGCCATAAATGTTGTGGGTTAGTGCTTGTAAGATTCTGAAGCAACTAGAGCATAAAGTTAGTTTTTCAGATCATCTGTATGACATTTGCTCCCACATTGTGATTATCACTGCTGTTTAACCTGTTTTCATTTTTTTCAGAGCAGTTGAACAGATTTGCAGGCTTTGGTATTGGCCTTGCAAGGTAAGTGCTGTATAATCCTTTTCAGTGATAGTGAAGTAGTCACATTGTAGTTGTCAGTGATCTCTACGTACACATTTGTGATGCCTTTTTATGCCAATAGACTTATGTCTTTAGAAGCCTACTGCCTGAAATCCATATAGCTTTCTGTTCTCTTTACCTAAAGTGTTTCTCAAAGTTACTTACTCAGGCAGTGAATACAAGAAACACCTTTTTGTATGGCGTGCTCAAGATATGTGTACCCAACCAGAGCAATCTGAAAATAATACCAGAAAGCTGTTTTCATATTTGCCACGTTTATTTGTATTTCTAGGTAACATGAATGTTTCCTGAGAAAGTGAAGATGTCTTCGGGTGTATTATCAAAGTATCCTGAAACAGTAGTGTTGACCTAGCCAAGTGGTCCAATAACCATTTTATTCTGGTGACACTGATCATTGATAATACTTTTGAGAAAGTGATGGACTTTAACATGCTTAGTAACATTTTCAGAGCTTACATTGTGAAGTGTAAGGATCGTTTTAAGATTATTTTTTTTGTAGGATGCTTGTTCAATCACACTCACCTGATCAGGTTTTTCGTGGTTAATGTACTGATGCGACTTGTGAGAGGTGGAGGTTTTGTCTTGAAAATGTTGGGACTGAAGAAAGGCTTACTCCTTGTTGACCTGAATGTGTGACTTCTCAGAGAAAACTGCTTCTCTCTTCAGAATATGGCAGTGTTTGTGCCACCCCATTAGACCCACATGGGAAGCTGTGTCAGTTGAGGTTCTTGCAATTTACTTCTGCTTAAAGAGGAGAACCTTTTACTTGACCGCTAGCCTGTCCTGCTCCTTATTCCATCATTACCACCCTTGAGTCTCATCAGAACCTCTTCTAACCAGTCTGAGTCACTAAAACAAAGTCAGTGAAAGAGCTGTATTATTTTTTTGCTCTTTCAGTTAGGTGGATTTACCTGGGAGTTGACTAGCTGTGAAAGCCAGCAGGCACCAGCTAACTGTACCAGAGAAGGGGTATAGAAGGACTAGGAAAATGTTGTTGGCAAGGAATGAGTTGCTTAAATTAGCTCATCCCATCTCCCTGTCCCTTTTCTCTTACTGCTTCCCTTGCGGTGGCTCGGCTGTTCGCTTGATGAGCCAGTTCACTTTATTTAAAATAGAGCTGATGAGGGGAGAGGGAAGAACTACCTCCCTCTTCCCACCCCTCCAACCCGTGAAGAATGATTTCTTTCCAGCCTTGTCAAGCTGAATGAACTCAGGAGAGTACCAGCAAAGAGGTGGGGCCATAAGGCAGGAATATGTTGATCTCCTCCGGAAGCAGAGATGTGTTGGTGTGGCTCAGTTGTCCTTTTGAACTAATCTTGTTTTAATTTTGAACTAATTTTGATTTAAATCAAGCATGACAAAGGTTTCCATATCTGGAGTACCACAGCCATTCCTACTAAAACGAATATGTGGCTCTGGGAAAGAGAGCTGGTCAATATTTTAGAATTGCTGAGAGCAGGTCTCCCTACTTCTGTTTTTGCATTGATCACTTGTCAAGACACACGTGGTTCAAGTCAGAAATCCTGCAGAAAACACTCAAAAGAAAAGGTTAGGTTTTTGAGGTTATTTGAGTTGGCTATTGGGAGGGTTTAATAGATAGCAGCTGAAGCACAGTGAAAGTTTCACCTCTGCTGGTAGTAGCAAACTACTAATTAGCTTAATAACTATGAAACTGCAGGTTCAGTACTTTTCTGTGCCAATTAGTACTTTATTATCCAGACTAAAATCCCCATAAGAGGCCTACCCCTGGTGATCCTGTATGCTGGTGGTCAGAGCTGTTATTTGGAATGCTTAGAC
>VZTM01012581.1:21507-40841 GCA_013400555.1 Jacana jacana | reverse complement strand
CCCAGAACTGGACACAATATTAAAGTCATAGAATCAAAGATATAAGACATAATGAAGCAAGAGAGTAACATTACTTGGTTCACAATGTCATCATTATGACTTTATCGCTTTCTGGCTTTTTTTATTTTCTTATTTGAGGGTATCCTCTGTGGGTTATTTTTTAGCTAAACTGTCACAAATGGCACAAATAACGTCAAACAGAGAACTCCCACATGAAAACTTTTTATTTAGAAAAGTCATTCCCTTCATATTCCTCTCATGACTTCTCATCTTTCAGATTAAAAAAAATAAACAACAATCAGCTATTTCAGTTCTTTTCACCCATGAGCATTATACTCAGCTTGGTTGAATTTCACAGGCATCACATTGCTCAGGGACAGAGGTGTCTACATCTGTATAGCTTTGTTTTTTAATTGCCCAGTAATGTTAATTAAGTGAAACAATTTACAGCACTATTATTAATAAACATCCAACTCATTGCCTACTTTCTCATCCAGATCATTAGCCTATATGTTACTCAGTACTGACCTCTGCTTTATCATTGATTTTTCTCCAAGATGAAGATTCAAAATTGCCTTGTTCCCCACTCTTTCAGTTAAATAGTATTCTGTCTTTAGAACAAATTATTCTCTCTTTCAGTTTTTTTTTTCTTTTTTCCCTCTACCAAGGGTACTTTACAACAGGCTTCAGGATCTTATAAAAAAAAGGATAAAAAGTAATTATATTTTTGAGTTCACCTTTATTTTTTCTTTTAAAGTAGAAGGCTGAGGAAACCCATGACCCCTTTAAATAATTTAAAAGCTGTTTTTTTCTACATTAACTTAGCATAGTATTACACTATATTGCTAAATTTTCTTCAATTTTTCCTTATTTCCTGAGAATCTTAAATGTTCAGTATGATTTCAGGATTTGTGTTTCTGGTCTTTTTTTCTGGTGAATCAGCCTAAACCAGGATTGAGGAAAACATCGCTGCTTTTAAAATACAAGTTGTCACTTCCTTATTTTGTCTCAAACAGCAAATATAAAAGTAGGAGGGCTAAGCATTTGCTTAAGAAAATGAGAAACAGCTTTTAAGGATGAAAGCATCTCAATAATAGTTGTAATCACTTCATAAAAGAGTTGTAATTATGGCTGGTCCAGAAAAGAGGGTAGAAAGGCCAACAATAGTGTATTTATAAAGAAGAAAAGAATATTGCAGAATGAAAAAGCACTACACTGAAACAGGTGCAATGCTCCATAAAATCACTGGAATTGAGTAACACATTAAGAATGGCATGTATCTCTTTTTCTTATGACAGGAAAATACATATAGCTTACTTCGCAGGATAATGGCATATTTTATCTTACAATCGTGGTGCACCCTGTTCTGTCACCTTCAAAAGTGCTCAAATTCGCTTTCAAAAGTTCGTGCAATGTCCAGGGCCTTGAAAAGCTGATAACACATTTGGTGCAGTTGTTGTCATTCTGAGAGGGGACAGCAAATAATTTGTAGCATTACTGGATGAGTCTAGAACCATCTGAACTTACTGTGGAAGAGTTACACTATACATTAAAAAGCTTGAAACAGATGTTAGGAGGTTTCTTAGCATATATGGGATGCAAAGCATTAAACAATTTTTTGGCTTTATTTTATGAATAACTTTGCTCATATATATTGGACTATGTATCCTGAATGTACACCTGAATATGTACTTACTATGCTCATGAATAATGTGCAGGATAAAAATTTATTAAAAGAATCCCTGCTTTGGTGTGACATTCGGCTCATCAGTTTTTCCTAAACCCCACTTTTGGGGATCTAGATTTCAAGACAGTAAAAACCATTTTCAGCTACCAGTAGTTACATATTTGCTTTCCAGACATCAGCTCAGAGGACACTTCTGAGACAAAAAAAAAAAAGCCAGAGATGTTAGTTAATTAGATAATATGCACCATTTGTCTCCCTTAAACAAATACAAAGTACCTCTAAGAAACCTGTGTAGTGGTCTGCAAAAATTGACAATCAACATATATATATACAATGAACACACACAGGTGTAATTCAGTGTAAAAAAAAATAATCTGGTAACATTTTTATGAAACAAAGGAAAACCAGCATTATCGGTATTGTCCTATTCCTATTTTGTATATCTCATTGTCAAAAGTACAACTTTTCCCTATGTTTTCCAAAGAAATCCTATTTTTACTATTTCCCATTGACAGTAGAGCATTTGCATCAAAAGACAGTTAACTGTGAGCTGTTCTGTGCCTCATCTCAATTTAAGCCCTCCATGAGACACATCGTCCCAGAGGGCAACTCTTTCCACTTCTGTTTGTTAGGCACCTGCACTAGAATTTACTGAATTGCCTTTGGAGGTTCCATCTCTGATCACTGAGGCAGCAAGCACAGATAACTAGTATACTCTACTAAATGCCTGACTTCTAGATTATTACAGTTGAGATGAAGCCTGCTCTTTGTGATAGAAGTTGGGTATTTTAAAGAAAAATAAACATAGTGTCAGTGATAGATGTATTTCTGAGCATGTTAAATTTGCCACTGTACATTTTCCCTGGTGGTGAATATTTTTTCATGTTTGAATGTGACAAAACACATGTAGGAAGACTCCATCTGTATAATATATTTTAGCAGCTCTTTTTGAAAGTCACAAGGACCTTCAGGCAAGATGCAGGGGGACACATCCTGAAAGGACCGTCTGTCCTTAGTGCCTTTAGGACAGTATTACTAAGTCTTTCCCTTGCCCAAAAAGAAGAGCAATTGCACACATTCTGTGACTCTTATTAAAGCGTCTTTAATAAGGAATCAGCTTAATAGTGGTGTGAATCACAAAACACAGCAACACAGCTAAAACTCACAAACCCAATTTTGCACAGTTTTAGAACACCCAAAGTTTTTAAAAGATAATACCTAGTGAGGGAAATATTTGTTGTGTTTGAATGTGTTTCAGCTTGCTTGGTATCTCTGGTTATTAGTCTGATGGAAAGCTGATGTATTTTAGCATCTCAGCTCTTTGCTAGTTTATACTGTAGCACTGAGCCAGTGAGGACATTAATTCACATGATGACTTTTGGAGCCAGACTATAATAACTCATAAATATTATATATTCCATTATTTGCTTCTTATAAAGGGGATTACCACATGAAAATCCAAATATTGGCTGCTTGTGGGAAAAAGGAATCGGAGTATGCAAAGGAAACCAGTTTGTAAATTTGGAACACTAAAGCAGGAAGAACATATAAAGGTGACATTTCATGATTGGCTGAAATTATACCCAATTCATACCCAGGCAGAAAACACCACCAGCCTTAGTGGCTGATTCCCATCATTTTCTTTATGCTGGCATCATAGCTGATGTGACTGCATGACCACAATGCTACTTGGAAAAGCTTGGAAAAGCTGTGTTTCAAGTGGGTCTCCTTCTCACCCTGGCACTCAGTGCAGCCTTGCAAGTGCTAACACATGCACAGCAGGGCACGAGGAGGACACAGCTGCTTTGAGCAGTCAGGGAGTGGGAGAAGAGCTGCCCAAGGCATGTGGTGAGGACTGGCTCTCACTAAGGAGGCATGCCAGTGTTTGCTGGGAGAGGGTGTTCTTATGTAGATGAAGGAAGGCAATGCATACATACAGGAATCCTTTCTGTAGCATCGTTATTGGTTTAGGGACTACTTGCTTCTAACGACTTTTATACCTACCTCGATGTTTAATACTTGCCATTGTACACGGCATAATCAACCCCCTTCTTTTTTTTTTTTTTTAAATTCATAACCTCTAGTAGATAAACTGGCATTAAACTAGTAAGATTCTGTAAAAGTTGAATAAATCAATCTGCAAGTTGCCTTCCTGTTTGAGTGGAGTATCACTAAAAATTATAGAATCACTTAACTGTTAATTCAGGAGCAAAATCAGCCTTTTGCCTTCAGTCTCAAATAATGTACTTCAGAATAACTACAGGCAAGGTGTGTATGCAAGCATGTGTGTGTATCTGTGCATGTATATCTATTTATAAAGTAGCTCATGCTCTACTGTGTGTTAATTATTCTCAAATCTAAGAAATAAACAATAGAACATGAGTTATTTTAAAACAGAATACAACAGACTCATCATTCATTTGGTCCAGTAACTTCTGGAAAAACTCATTTAAGCAATTTCTTTCTAGTATGTTTATTTAAGAATATTTCTTTACCATTTCCAGCATTGCTGAGCTCTTTGATTGTCCTTTCCTGAGCTGTATAGAGAGCATCATTATCCTCTCCTATGACAATTCCCTGCCTAGTTGCCTGTATCACCTTCAAAACTTTATTTTAGAACTTACCTAATTAGCCTTTGATCCACTAATTGGCTATTACCTGCAGATCTCTCTGTTCTTTCTTGCACATAAGATTTTGTTCCTTTCATTATGGGAACACAGAAATTGTCATACGGGGACAAAACAATGGGTCACCTACTCTCATATCCTCTCTCTTTCCGGGGCCAAAGACAAGCCATCTCAAGCAGGCATTCAGCACCCTTAGCCAGCTCCTGTCATTTCTCTTGTTAAAGGCTTCCACTGAAATAAAAGACACATAACATTTTCCCTTTGGCTACAGGTGTGCACTGAACAGATGTCTTCCTTGAACTGTCCACGGTGACATTTAAATCTTTTTCTTTCCCTGAGAGATTACAGCTAATTCAGAACTTAATCATAAGTACAAATAGTGCAAATGTCATTTCCGAACAGCTTTTATGTACTCATTTGGGTACTGTGCCCCTTAATGCTGCTAATTACAGGTTGGTTATCCAGGGATACAATCTTCTCAGGAAAGAAGCAAATTTAACTCCTGAAATTTGTCCCAGCCATGATGTCTCTTTTGGTTTCAATGCAAAATGTATTTGCCCTTTTTAGGCTTAAAAGAAAGCCGGTATAATTATTTTATCATAACAGTCTAATTCATTTTGCTTTATTTTGAAAAAAACCCCTACCCTTTCATTTCAAAGACAGACCTTAAGAAATTAAGAATTATCCTCTCTGAAACATTTCAAAAGCTTGATTCCCAGCACTGCCAACCTTATCATTTAAACTTTGTGAACTAGGCTCCAGAGACTCACAACTCTCATAAAAAAAAAAGCAAGACTCTTAACAAGACTTCAACAGACTGCTGAAATGGTGAAAGGGTGGCCTCACTTGTTATCCACCTTCAGATGCCTTAAAAGTTCATGTTTCTGCTCTTTCTCTTTTTTTCGAAAAAAAAAAAAAAAAGAAAGAAAAGAAAAAAAGAGAAGAGACTAAGAAAAGCACCAGAAGATAGAACTAAAGAATAATAATCAAGCAGAGCTCTTCATTTTGGTAATAAAATGAAGGGAAAGAAAAAGAGGAAATAAGAAAGAGGAGAGTAGCTGAAGCACTGTGTCCTGTTCTGGTCCCCACAATTCAAGAAAGACACGCTCTCAGATTCACAGAATGATACAGGGTTAGAAGGGACCTCGGGAGATCATCTAGTCCAACCCATCTGCCAAAGCAGGTTGCACAGGAACACGTCCAGGCGGGTTTTGAATGTCTCCAAAGACAGAGACCTCTCTGGGCAGACTGCTCCAGTGCTCTGCCACCCTCAAAGTATAGAAGTTCCTCCTCATGTTTAGTTGGAACTCCAGTTTGTGCACATTTCCTTGTCCTCTCACTGGGCACCACTGAAAAAAGACTGGGCCCTTCCTCTTGACACCCATCCTTTAAATATTTATAGATGTTGATCAGATGCCCCAGCCTTTTCTCATAAGGTCACTCAGCCTTTTCTCATAAAAGAGGGGCTTCAGGCCCCCGATCATCTTTGTGGTCCTCTGCTGTACCTTCTCCAGCAGTTCCCTGTCCTTCTTGAACTGGGGAGCTCAGAACTGGATACGATACAGTTCAGACTGGAGGGGATACAAAGGAGAGACTGGAGGGGATACAAAGGAGAGCCATAGAGATGGAGAACCTGCCCCGTGAGAGAATACTGAAGGAGTTAAATCTGTTGCCCATGGAGAGTGGTCAGTTGGGACCTCATCACAGTATTTCAGTACTTAAGGGCAGCTACAAAGAGGACAGACTGTCTCTCTTCCAAAACAGCACATGGAGAAGACAACGGGCAATAGCTATGAGTTGCACCAGGAGATATTTCATCTCAACATAAGACAAAAGCTTTTGCAGTAAGAACAGTTATTCAATGGAACAATCTCCTCAGGTGGAGAGACATGGTGGAGTCTCCATCACTGGAAATTTTAAAGACGTAATTGAACAGGGTGCTAGATAATTTACCTAGGCTCCCTTTCCAGTAAAAGTCTAGACTAGATCCCTTCCAGCCTGGGCTGTTCTGTGATTTATTCTATAATTCTAAGAAAGAGGAAAGGGAGAGGAAAAGGGAAGAAAAAAAAAAAAGAGAGGAAAAGAGAAAAAAAAAGACGAAGAATAAACAGAGCAATATTATTTTCCAATACCACAATGTGGAGCACTGCAACAGCTGCTGCTCAGAAGAACAAAGTTCTCTGCAGGGCTTCCTCCTAGCAAAAGGCAAAATGACTGCTAGCAGTGCTTGTGTTTAACTTGAACTCTAAACAAAACAAACCCTGAACACCTCCTGGTTGCCAGGGCTGAATAATTCCAGAGACCTTGCTGTAGGTCATTATACTAATTTAAATTCACAATGCTTTCATCTCTCCTTTGAATGTAAAGTACCTCAGTAATTTGCAGTGTATTTCCCTTTCTATCTTTTTGATAGCTAGTTTCAGTTATTTCCCTCTCAAGTACTTCAGAGTTCATTCTTTCCTTGACTACCATTTTGTTCTCAAAAGGAAGCTGAGCTGCCCCGATTATATTAAAGATTATAAACAAAGAAGCTATGAGGATAAATTTAATGACCAAAGTCACTAAATGGGCATTTCTGATTTAAATGGAATTTGTTTCCATTTATGACAAGGGAAAAGTTTAAGTTAATTCAAAATAAATGGCTTTTGAAAGAAAGAAAATTAGATTGGTATTTCAGCTGAGTCATTGTCACTCTGTGTGTGTATGTGTGTGTGTACTCTTGACCCCTAACAAATACATAGACTGGTTTGACTAAAGATTAAGTCAACCCCATTGAGCTACCAAGTGGGCAAGGAGTATCTTAAACTGGCCAAACTGAAACTTTGCCCCAAATATAGAGCTTTTTGTATGTGTTCCTCTTCCCTTCTTACAAAGATGTTCAAGAGTAGCTCCCATATTCTCATTATGCCATGAACTGCTGGGTAAAATTGTTACACACCTGTGGGAGAACACAAGACAGTGAGGGCTTTTGATCATGGTGTTATGGGTTGGTCACAATGGGAACCAAATAGCCTCTGCCCAGCCTTCAGCCCCTGTTGTGCTGTGATGACATGAACATCACTGTCTTCCCTGGCTTGGAGTTCCTTCTGAAGCTCTTTTTTCTCCATCTAACTGCTGCATGCGAACTGTGCCCATCTTACTTAACTATGCCTGAACCAGAAGGTAGGCTTCAACGTTTTCAGTGGGGGGGGTCCAGAGGAGGAATGTTGGCACTTTTATGGTCCCTTTCAAAATTAATAGGGCTGGAAAGAGTAGTCTGAATTTAAAACACGGTGCCATACTGGCATCAGCTGAGCTCCTAGAAAACTTCCAGAGAGAAAGTATGCTGGAAATATGGTAGAAAACTAGGCACAGGAACAATTGAGTTTGGTTATCAGAGCTTCTAAGAAACTACCCTTTCATTAGTAGAATCCTGAAAAACAAGTGAAAAAATACCCTCAGGAGTCACATTTTTTCTTCAGAGAAAAGATGACAAATGTGAAGAAAAGGGAGTAAGAAAAATGGAGAAGCATCTCTGAGCGCTTTGAACAACCAGAAAAAAGAACTAAGTTGATTGAAAAAAAGCATCAAAGTCAAATTAAGACTAGAAATGACCATTGCAGAAGTGAAAACTTGAAATAGCTTTCAATAAAACTTTATCTATTTTCCTTTTATTTTGCTTTTTTTACTTGCACTCTTACATTTTTTCATAAATTTCTTCTCACTCTTCTTTTTTACTTTTATTTTTGCTCCAAACTCCCTTCTCGCACCTTTGCATTTCATAACGGCATGTGTTAATTTCAGATGTGTAGCCCTTCATTACACTACTCACTGCTTCCCACACTCTGGTTCCAGTGAACAGTGAGTTATTTCTCTACCGTGCCTAGAGAGAAAACTAAAATGCAAAATGCCATAAGCATTATTTGGATTGACAAAACTCTCCCTAAGAATTTTTTTTTTAATACGCCACCGCTGCAGACTACCAGTATCTTCGACCAACTTTAACTAGAAAAATAAAAGACTTTTCCCATCAACAAGGTGATGTCATCAAGAAATTATGTGAAATTCTCTAAATAAGTAGATACATGTTTTCCATTTCTTTATTCTTTTATATATTGCAATTGAACAAATGCTTTTAAAGATTTTCAAAATGGTTTCCAAAACCATTTTTCAGTTCCTGAAAGAAAGCAAGATATAATTTTATACCTTTTCTCTCAAGTGATCTCCATAGTAACATACACTACAATAATTCTCAATAATATGAATACTTTTATTTACTGCAGTCCTCAGAGGACTTTTTTGTTAAAATATACAGGTTAACACAAAAGGAACATTTTTGTGCAACTGAACTTCAGCACTTTTTAACCCCCTCATATGGAAACAAGATTAACCTTTTATTTTACAGTTTTGCACTATGTGTTTTTCTGTAAGCACTGTTTTTAATTTCTATTTACGTGTGAAAAGTTTGTACCAGAGTTGTTTCATAGAATCATAGAACCATTTAGGTTGGAAGAGACCCTTGGGATCACCAAGTCCAACCATCAGCCCTGCTCTACAAGTTCTCCCCTACGCCATACCCCTCAACACCACATTTAATCTACTCTTAAACACAGTCAGGGAGGGTGACTCCACCACCTCCCTGGGCAGCTGATTCCAGTGTCTGACCACTCTCTCTGTGAAAAACTTTTTCCTAATGTCCAGCCTAACCCTACCCTGCTGCAGCTTGCAGCCATTCCCTCTTGTTCTGTCGCTAATTGCCCGTGAGAAGAGACCAGCACCAACCTCTCTACAATGCCCTTTGAAGCAGTTGTAGAGAGTGATGAGGTCTCCCCTCAGCCTCCTCTTCCTCAAACTAAACAATCCCAACTCCCTCAATCAATCCTCATAAGATTTATCCTCCAGGCCTCTCACCAGTTTCGTTGCCCTTCTCTGTACTCGCTCCAGCAGGTTATGAGAGGTTTCAAAACCTATCATAACTTTGAGGAAATTCAGCAGGTTTTAAGATGGCTTCCAGCTGGTTCATACCACGTACGTGATCATATTTGGATGTCCATTTTTTAACGGCACAAAACAACACTGGGATACTATATGTATGTGTTCCTAGCAGTTAAAGCTCCTTGCTGTTTCTGATATAAGAATATAAGAAATCAATTTTGCTTACGAAAATCTGAGTTCATCCAATTCTAGTAAGCACTTTTGTGAACTCCAGAAGGCTGCATTCCTTCCTACAATGTTATTGTAGGCTTGCAGGTAAGCATACCTATAATTGAAAGAATAATTTCTCAATTTACTTCTATAGCCTGAACAAAATGCAACTTTTAGTCTAGTCAAAGGAATGAGGAAGTAGGTGTGTGTGAGCACTGCAACTGCCACACACCAAAGTGTGTAAATTGCCAGAAACATGATAAAACACAAAGACCCATCTTGTGGGTCACCTGTGAAGCTAAATCGTTTCATTTTAACGGAGGTAACTCAGAGTTATGACATCCTTTGAAATGAATGTTGAAGAAGGTCATGACATGTTCATGGAAGTCTCTGTGTTTAAAAAACTTAGTTCCTAATTTGAGAAATAAAAGAAACCTCACCAATATCAAAGATGTCTGCAACAGACTCGGAAATCTGCTCTAATTGTATTCTATTCACATAAACCCTGAGCAGTTTTAAAGCCCATATTTCAACTGAATGAAAGCTTGACAATCAATCAAATGAATGAATACACAGCAGTGCTACAATGTTTAAGATGCATCCATTCCATTTCTTCTCCTTATAGGAAAACAATTCCCATACAGTTTGAGGGGTTGTTCCCTCCTATCTGCTGTTTGGGGCCTTCTGGTTTGCCTTGCATAACATCCCAGTGCCAGTAGTGCTCAAAGCTGGTCTTCAGTGAAGAAATAATTTGATTGCAGAAACCCAGGAGACTATTGCATTTTTCATGTTAGTTACTGAAAACAGATCTTTCCCATACTCACCTCCCCCTGTCCGTCTCTATTGTTCTGATGTTATTTACAAATAGTGAAAAGCACTTTACCAGAGCATTTAGTGTTGGAGCTTATTTGTATGCAGAACACACAGTACTGAATAAGGTGCAGAAAACACTACCCAGTACAAAAATATGCTATGGGAATTATGGTGTCATCTTCAGAATCTGACAAATCACCCAGTTATGAAATGTTTAGACACTGGTGGCATACTGCGGATGTGCATGAATGGCAATAAAATCATAGGTTCTCCAAGACCAAGTTTGAATTCTGATTTGATTGCAGAGAAATTCTGGCAGGACCCTTTTCAAGCTGCAGTTGATTTCTTTAGCTAGAATTTGGCACGTAAACAAAGAGAAGATCTTGCCATTTATTTCATTCCATATTTTTGGATTTCTCTGCCATCTCCCTGATGGTAAATTTTCTTTTTTCTTCACTCAAATTGCTCTTTTCTCCAGCAGCACCTGGGATGGATGGCAGACTAACAACACAAATGCAAGGGCTAGAAGGAAAACAAATCCACAAAGCCTGTTGCGGTGTAAGGGTGCACAGCGTTCCTTGTATCTTGGCATCTTTATAGACAACTCACTCTCTCAGCTGTCATTTGTACTCTAAGATGATTCATCTCCTTTCTTCTTTGGTGTAGAGACTACAGACTAAGCCAATCAGTTGCTGTTGTATGAGGTGAATGTTCTTCCTATTATAGCTGTAAAGTACAGCAAATTTGAAGCTAATCAGAGTGAAAGGTTTTGAGTTTCCAGGCACACCTCTCACACCAATGTACAAACATAGCTAGGATGGTTACTTCTTCTACAGTGTCCATTAATGATCTCAGAGCAATTTTTTGATGAACATGCATGGGAGGCAGGGAGCTCACAAAATTTTCTTTCCTGTACGGTGCTCAAGACTTCCTCAGACATTCTCCATTTTGACTCAGAGTAATAAATTACTTAGCACTGTATTAAACCTGTTAACTTAAAGAGCTTGTTTACTCCTTCTAAGGAGAATGAAAGTATGCACAAAATATTCTCTGTACTGAGTCTGGAGTTGGACACATTCGAAAAAACAAAAACCTCTGTTCCTAGTGGTATTAAAAGATGACTTTCTTGATTTTAAAATGAAAATGAATTCTTAAGAGGAACCTGATTCCCATTTTATGAGTGTAAACTGATGGATATTTTGCCTAATGATTCCTATTTCTCTTTGTGTTCATGGCAGCTGAATAGAATCAAGAATCTGCTTCTCAGGCCATCTACCACTCTCCTTTTCTAAATAATTTTCATAGAGCCATAGAATCATTCAGATTGGAAGAGACCCTTGGATCATCAAGTCCAACCACCAGCCCTACTCTACAAAGTTCTCCCCTACACCATATCCCCCAGTACCACATCTAAACGACTCTTAAATACATTCAGGGATGGAGAATCCACCACCTCCCTGGGCATCTGATTCCAGTGCCTGACTGCTCTTTCTGTGAAAAATTCTTTCCTAATGTTCAAGCTAAACCTACCCTGCTGCAGCTTGCAGCCATTCCCTCTCATTCTATCACTAATTCCCTGTGAGAAGAGATCCCCAGCAACCTCTCAACAATGTCCTTTCAAGCAGTTGTAGAGAGCAATGAGGTCCTCCCTCAGCCTCCTCTTCCTCAAAATAAACAGTCCCGGTTTTTCAATCGCTCTTCATAAGATTTATTTTCCAGGCCCTTCACCAGCTTCATTGCCCTCCTCTGGACTTGCTCCAGCACCTCGATATCTCTCTTGTGTGTTGAGGTGCCACACATGTGAGGCTCTTCACACTTAGTTGATTTAGTCACCTACTTCACATGAGAAGACCGTGTTTTTTCATAGGGTAGAGGAGGGGTTAACTTTTAGTTTAGTGATAAAATAACTAATTTTTGAATGAAAACTGCAAGTTTAAGTTGGGGTATAGTAGTTTTGATCTTTTTTCCTTTCTTAGAAGATATCTTAGGCAAAACAAAATGTTTGTATAGGCATCTTCACTCTCCAGAATTGAACACAAAAAAGTTAATTTTTCTTTTTTTAATAAGGATAGTTATGGAGAATGTGTCTCTGTCCAATCCATGTGCCAAATGCAGCAATCCACTCCTGTCTCAATCCAGAAAACAATGACTCTTTGCATTATCTTAATGAAATCAGTAAGACAATGTTGGCTCTTACTATTAAAACTCCCGTTAACATTTTATTGGATCAGAGTCAGCAGGATTTTCATTAATATGCATGCTTATGCCACCCAACCATGAAACTCTGCCAGTGTCATTGCAAGCACCACAACATCCACTGAGCAGTGAGTGCCTTTGATCCATTTATACTGAAACATGTTCATGAAACGCTCACTCAAAATAATAGATTTGCAAACTCCCCAAAATGTCACCAAACAAAAAATCAAATAGAAAAATAACAAATGACACCACTTTTTGCACATTCACACACAGAACAAGCTCTGGCTGTCTGAGATATGTAAGGAAAGCCTTTCAATTGGACATTGAGGTGTCCAAATGACGGTCAGAGTTGCGCTATATTCCAAGAAGAAAAGTATTTTGGAGAACGAGATAAAAGCCTGAGTGTGACAGGCACCTATGTGTTTCTTGTGAACAGATAAAACATGGGTTTTGTCTTACAGTTTTGTCACATTTTCCCGTGCCTTCACGATTCCATAATGTTAGCATGGTTTTATAAGGGAACCAGTGGGATGTCCTATTCTTTCCATTTCCCTGGGAGACTATCATGCTTAGGAGAGAGAATTCAGCTACTGGGATGCTGGAGCTTTATTCCTCTTGGGTGACTTAGTGTCTTTTTCCCTTAATGTGATTTAGAATTAATATCTTTCAGAGAGGGGAGAGAAGAAAGATTGTCTCTTTCTGGGCTGAAAGAATAGATATTAAAGACAAAATGAAAAAGAGCTGAATCAGGATGTAGATTTGGAATATGCTAACAATCACACTGTCCTTTTCTGATTCTTCTTTTAGAATTACAAACAACAACATGAAAAATATTAGATCTAAAATAATAAATAATGTTGTGACTTATGCCTTCAGAGTGTTAGTTTGCTTATGATATTTGTGAGCAAGGCTTGTTTGGGAGCATACATTACATGAGTTGATGGGCTCAATTCAATGAATCAACCTCTGGTTCACACACACAAAAAATAGTACAGGTGCAGACAGCTGCAGATTTGAAGTTGAAGACCAACAGTTTATAGGTCACGCTGCAAAACTCCATTCACTTTAGACATCATGCTTTCTAAGTGTAAAAAAATGATAACAAAACCATGACTAGATATATGTGTTAGCAAACATGTTTTGACACTGATTGCACAGAACCTGTTTTGTGGACAAGCAAATGACTACAGCTTTTACTGCTGTCAGTCTAACACCTTTTCAGAAGCAGTACATTTCACTCAAGGAAGAGTAGTTTAAATCTCTGACTCAATCTGTAACCCTAAATGAGGCCATTCCATTCTAATGAGTGAGAAAAAAATACTCTTGAATAACCACACAACTGACTTGGAAATACAAATGCAATCCAGATTTCAGCCCTACCTAATGTGAGTGCTGCCCTCCAGACCCGTTGCAGGGAGGTATTAATCAGAATTTCTAACGTGCCACTCCAGTGCAGTATCCGTCAGCAAGGCAAAACACGAGTTCTTCACAGAGGCTGACAGAGAGTGAAAGAAGTGCATTTTTTCAATTTGTATCTTTCCAGGCTTCCTAAATGATACCAATGTCAGACATGTTTTCGTTGTTTTCAGGAACACATGGGTCCCACCTGGTTTGTATGAGTTCTTTCACACACCACCAAGCACACATTTTCTGGGACCTATTCCAGGTGGTATTGTCAAATGGGGCCCCTGTTACTTCATGTAATGCATGCAACTGTGTCACAAAGTACACAGCAGCCCATGCACTGCACTTCGCTTCCGAAAGAGTGTAAGGCTACTCATAGTTACAAAGCTGCTTCCCACGAAGCTGTATTTCAGCCAAAGTGTTGTGTCCTTAGTATCGTGTTATTTAAAACTATACTGCTCCACGGTTGACAAACATACAGGTATTAACTTCAATAAGGATTGATCACATGGTTAATTATCAGTTGCAACTGTGCTATGCCATGTATTACAGAAACAGCAATGCCAGCCATTTTATGTTGTGATTCTCTTCCCAACTGTTAATGCCATAAGTTAATGATTTGATAAAGTTCAGATTGCTGATATAATCAGATCACAGCTGCTCTGGTAATGAGTGCTATAGAGATGTCTGTAAGTAGGTTATTTAATTAAGTGTTAACATATCCATTGCAATATCCATCATTATGCTCTAATGCTGTCCTTCCCAAATACCCATTTTGGAATCCTTATTAGTATAATTTGCTCTGGGGCTCACCTGTAAAATGAAATACATGGACACTTACATAGCAGGAGTCCCAGTAGAGCATTTGCATGTTCTGCTGCTACCACCGCATGGGGAAAAGCTGGCAGGAGGCTAACTCCACAGCAGGGGCTTTACTGCTGGTATTCCCACTGCTGCCTTGCCAGGCAGGAGCATTTGGCAATCATGAGTCTGTTCCTCCATAATCAGGCTCATTTTTATTCAACAGCTTTTTAAATTTCACATTTGAGTAATACACTGATGGCTTTGGAGGCTTTCTCTTCAGGTTTTGGAATCTCTAAGGCTTAGGTGGGCTACAGTTTGTGGTTTTGAGCTGTTTTCTCTTCCTCCCTCCCTCCCTTTTTCCCTCCCTCCGTCCCTCCTTCCTCCCCATTAAATATGCAAGTGAAAAAATATTTTAAATGAAAACTAGCATTCTGACACACAGGTCAATGACTACGGGATTTTTAGAAAATACACCAAGCTCAGGAAAGATCACACACAGGAATAAAATGTAACTCAGAGCACTAAAGGAACCCGAACAAATAACTGTGGGACAAGCTAAAGCAGAAAGAAAGTGGATGCAAGAATGACATGGCACTCTGAAGTTTTCTGAAGGCAAAGGAACATGACAACCTCAGCCAGACCATTTCATGTGGAAAGAGTTTTCAAGTGGAAAGAATTTTAGGTTTTATTGTGACTTCATAAGGAAATATTGTGGAGTTTTAAATCTAGCTAAATAAAAAATGCCATACCAATGTCTAGGCCAAGAGCTACCAGGGAGGTCTCAATGTATCATGAAGTTTTAGATGGCTAAGTCCTTAAAGGAGTGTTGCACCCTAACTGAAATACAAAGATTTGTTATTAAAGCCATACGAAAGCACAGCCATGACCAGTGGTATGGGATTTAGACAAAGCCCCAAATTTCTATAAAAAGGGTAACTGGACAGTGCCATTACTGGAGACATTTAGGCAGTAAGCGAGGTATGAATCTTGAGTTCTGCCATACGGAAGTGCTACAAAGCACAGGCGACATCAAATTTCTTTTTCAGTAGTCATCTGGGCAGAATAGAAAGGCACGATAAGCTCCCTCAACCTGCTGGTCACACTCTTCTTGATGCACCCCAGGATGCTGTTGGCCTTCTTAGCCACAAGCGCACATTGCTGGCTCGTAGTCATCCTGTCATCCAGGACTCCCAGGTCTTTTTCCTCAGAGCTGCTCCCCAGCAGATCAGCCTCCAACCTGTACTGCCGCAGGAGGTTATTCCTCCCCAGGTGCAGCACCCTACACTTGCCCTTGTTGAATTTCTTCAGGTTCCTCTCTGCCCAACTCCCTAGCCTGTCCAGGTCTTGCTGTAGGGCGGCACAGTTTTCTGATGTGTCAGCCACCCCTCCCAGTTTTGTGTCATCAGCAAACATGCTGAGGGTACGCTCCATCCCTTCATCCAGGTCATTGATGAATATATTCAAGAGGACTGGACCCAGTACCGACCCCTGGGGAACACTAGTTATGAACCTCCAACTAAATTCTATGCCACTGATCACAAGCCTCTGAGCTTTGTCTTTCAAACAGTTTTCAATCCACCTCACTGTCCATTCATGTAGCCTGTACTTCCTAAGCTTATCTATGAGGATGCTGTGGGAGACTGTGTCAAAAGCCTTGCTGAAGTCAAGGTAGAAAACATCCACAGCCCTCCCCTCATCTATTCATCCAGTCATGCCATCATAGAAGGCTACTAGGTTAGTCAGACATGATTTCCCCTTAGTGAATCCCTGTTGACTATGTCTGATAACTTCCTTTTCCTCCAGATGCTTTGACATGACGCCCAGAATGAATTGTTCCACCATCTTTCCAGGAATGGAGGTGAGGCTGATCGGTCTGTAGTTTCCTGGGTCTTCCTTCTTGCCCTTTTTGAAGACTGGGATGGCATTGGCTTTTCTCCAGTCCTCGGGCACCTCTCCTGTTCTCCAGGACCTTTCAAATAGGATGGGAAGTGGCCCAGCAATGACTTCTGCCAGCTCCCTCAGAACTTGTGGGTGTGTCCCATCAAGACCCATGGATTTGTGTATATCCAGTTTACTTAACCCTTCCCTACCTTGATCTTACTCAACTGAGGTGCAGTCTTCCTTCATCCAGACTTTCTCTGTTACCTCCAAAGTCTCAGACTCGTGAGGTCTGGCCTGAGCAGTAAAGACTAAAGCAAAGAAGGCATTCAGCAACTCCCACTTCTCTGCATCCTCTGTCACCAGAACACCCATCTCATTCAACAGCAGACCCACATTTTGTCTTGTTTTCCTTTTGCCTCCAATATGCTTGAAAAAAACCTCTTGGTGACTTTGACATCCCTTGCCAATTTTAATTCCAAGGAGGTCTTGTCATTCCTTGTTTCATCCCTGCATACTCTAATGGCATACTTGTAATCTTCCCATGTCATCAGTCGCTTTTTCCACTCAGTGTAAATTTCCTTCTTCTGCTTGAGCTTTTTCAAAATGCTCAGCCATGCAGGTCTCCTGCCTCCTCTCTTTCCCTTGCCTG
Organism: Jacana jacana; assembly: GCA_013400555.1. Classification (NCBI taxonomy): domain Eukaryota; kingdom Metazoa; phylum Chordata; class Aves; order Charadriiformes; family Jacanidae; genus Jacana; species Jacana jacana. The sequence goes on along the minus strand of VZTM01012581.1, from coordinate 23,653 downwards.
ATCATTTTTCTTAGGGATGAACCGATCCTGAGCTTGGAGAAAGAGATATCTGATATTGTCCAGCTCTCTTGAGCTCCCCTACCTTCTACAGCCCCAACCCATGAGATATTTTCCAAGCATTTTCTTGAAGAGGCTGAAATTAACCCTCCTGAAATCCAGTTTAGTCCTACTTGTTGTTTTGCACCTACTCCCCATGATCCCGAACTCTACCTTTTCATGGTCACTGCAGCCAAGGCTGCCCCCAACCTTAATGTCCTTCACAAGTGCCTCTTGTTTGTCTCTACTATGTCCAGTAGTACACCTCTCCTTGTTGGCTCCTCCACCGAGTCAAGAAGTTATCATCAATACATTGAAGGAACCTCCTGGACTATCCCTGGCTGTGTAGCTTAGTGTCTTGGAAATGCAGATCAAGCAAGGTCAGAAAACAAGAACGGTGTCTCTGAGCCTGAAGATGGGACAGAGCCACGGATACCTTCCAAATGAGGAAGAAGATAAATGAGAACACAACAGATTAATTTGATTTTAGGTAAAGCTGGTCTACAAGGCATTTTTTAAAATAGAGATTTGCTCTTTGCAGTGTTTCTGAAAATTGGGTGGTAGAGCATAATAAGATTTGATATGAAAAGACATTTCTTGGCAAATTCATATTCTCTACCTTCGGATTTACAACCCAAATGGCTGGTTTATATGTGTTTTTGTAGCATGTTAAATAATGAATATAGTAAGTGTTTAGCAATACAAAATAGCATTAAAACCCTGGAGGTTGGTGAATAATACATTAAGAAATATAATTTCGTTAGTAGTATGGTTCTTTTTTATTATATTAAATGCTCAATACCTGGATAAAGAATAGAAAAGTGCATGACTCTTATTCTCTTACTAATAAATTCATCTGAATGAAGGGAAAAGCTACAGTAAAAGAAATTACTGTTTCTACAAATACAACAACTGTTCCTTTTGCATCAGAAGAATCTCTTAATGATGAGTGTTCTTAGCCATAGCTATCCCCAGAAAGCAACTTAAAGCCATCGTGTTGAACAAAATGGGACCTCTGTAGATCATCTGTAAGAAATCATTGAGACAGCTACATTGGGAGAATTTAAAAAGTATTCTGTTTTTATGGAAACAGCAGTAACATCTGAAGCTATTATATCTATTTCAAAAATTTACAAAAATTTGTTCAGAATGATGAATGCATTCATGGATTGCATAGATGGTCTGAGGAATAAAGTCTTTTGTCAGAGGAAGTTTCACAATTGGATAGGTGCATCAAGCAACATTTTCTTTGGAAGCATTAGACGTAAACCACAGAGTGAAGCAGAACAGCCGTTTGGAAGCTTCACCTGTCTGTAATAGGCAAGAAGTCAGTTCTTAGTCACACTCCAAATATATCCTCTTGGAACATTTTCATATTTCAAAATACATAATGCATGTCATTAAGCAGTCCCAGTATTTCTTCATCATCCCATGTATTAGTAACTTCATATACCTCAAGGTTTGGTTCAGCATCTGCCATTGTACCTTAGAGCTATTCTGGCCCAATGTACCCAGTGTACAGCCACTCAGCCCACTGACAAAGTACAGAACATCTTCCAGATCAAAAAAAGAAATCATATTTAAAGATATGTCTTAGAAGGATGAAAAAGAAAATCTGGATCTAAGAGATTTATTGCACTGGGTTCCTTTGAGTATTCTATAAAGAGGGGACACTCATTAAGAATTCTCCTTTGCAGAATCTTCACTCATATTCATCTTGCAAAGAGTCATATGTTTCATCTTAAGTTGCTGTACGCTTCACACATTGGATATGATTGTTTTGCTTGTTGCTTTTGGGCTTCTTTCCATTCTCCAAGGAAATCTTGGCTGGAGAAGGCATTTTGTACAAAAATGTGTGACTCTAGCAGAAAAAAAAAGTCTTTTCCCACCATGGTCAGGTGGCATGGAACAAAGTTCTCTTAAAAGTTAAGACAGAGTTAGGGTGACTGATGTACTGCAGATGCTGTAATGTTAGGAATAGAACCTCTGTGTAAGGAAATTGCAAAATTGGATTCAGCTTTAGTTGCATACAATTGGCTTAATATGTCTTATAGTCTAAGTGTCTGTAAGTGAGATCAATGTCTAAGCTCCTATGATGGCCAGAGGAGGA
>VZTM01012581.1:0-20986 GCA_013400555.1 Jacana jacana | reverse complement strand
TTGTCTGATGGTACTTTGACTGCTATGTTACTAATGTAACGATGCACTTTCTTACTATTATTTTGAAGCCAAACTGGAACCAAGAAGCAATTCAAGCCCTTTTCTAACTACCCTGAACTCCGGAGACTTGTAAATTATTTAAATAATGGACATAAAATAGAGACAGACATTAACTAAAGCCAAGTGGGCAAGCAGTAGCTGAAATCTGAATTATGTCTCAAAAAAAAAAAAAAAAAAGGAAATAAACCATATAGAAAGTGGCAAACAAGCTGCTTTGCTTATTTTTTTCTGAACAGATTAACACAGATTAACAGAATCCTTTCTCTTCACAACAAAGTAATTCATAGTCCATTCCCATTGCAGTCACTGCTCTCATCCACACAGCTCATTCACTCCATGGTCACTCCTCCCATGATCTTACTGAACAAATTGCTTGCAACTAATTGGTAGAAAAACTGCAATTGCTCCATTTACAAGTAATGGTGTAACATTCCATCATTTAGGGTAGACTTTGCCTAAATTGAGCAAAAAATTCAGTATGAGAGAGAAAATTAGGGGAAAATTAAAATAAATTATGTCTTCCATCTCCTCAGTCTGCCAGCTTAAATAGGACTAGAAAGTGTTGGCAGTCTTCTTTTAAAGGGTGATTAAAAATAAGAAAGAAGACAGAAACTAACAGGAGATGTTGCTGAAAAACTGAGTATGGGAAGTTGACAGTAAAACCACCATTCCTGAGAGTATAATAAGGGCTCTGCTGTGGAGGTACTGAGCTGAGCCAAATCTCACACTGTTGCAAGAAAAAATAAACTTCAGCCCATTTCCATCTCAGAATCACTTGCCTCGTTTCCTCTGCATTTTTTAATCATTACTATGCTCAAACCAGATCCCACACATGGCTGTATGGAGATAGCCCTGCTTATAAAAGGCAATCTCTCCCTGGAGCACCTAAGCCTCAGTTTCTTTCTGGTATATACCGAAGGTCATCTCTAGCAAATGCAACCATTTCCTGAGGCTTACTTTTAGTTCATCATGGTGGATAAAATGTTAATATGCTCTCCTGTCACATAAAAGGATCAGAAGATATCGTAACTGTAGATCAGGGCTCATTTTCAGTTGTAAAAATGGAAAAAATGTATGATGCATTGTTAAATCTGTAATGGTTGCACCATTTCCTTCTGTAGTATCTCCACATATTTGACAAATAATGCAACATTTATTCAGTGTCGCAAATTTCTTCTGAATACTGCACATATGAAGGTAATAATAAATTCTCAAGTATCCATAATAACTGGCATGATGTCTGAAATATCCATCAAATAACTTCCATGAAACCACTTCTTGGCAAAGAAGTGAATATTCCTATTAACTAGCACTGACTGTACAATAAGCACCATTAAAGAGAGATTATAAGATTAAAATTGAATCAATTCCATAAGATGAGTTAAAAGAAGTTTCAAGGACTACATCTGCCCATTAATTACCCTGGCAGTGGGCCTGATCTAGTGGAGAACTTCACAGAATTATTTTTATTTTTTTAAAGCATAGAAATAATATAATGGTCCTCAGCTTTTTTTCATGCTTATATTTAGGGACATGTTTAAAAATATTCCTGGATCTGCAGTAAAATGAGAAAGACAGAAAAATTTTCCCCTTGAGAAGGATTTTTCTCTTTGCTTTCAACAAGATCTCTACAACTAGAAGTGATGGTGACTAGCTGAAGAAACCTACTCTAAGCAAAATGCTGTGAAACATGCTAAATAAACAGAACAACAGGTGAAATATTTTAACTTATCTTACCTTACAGTTCTTGTAACTTTTTGTATGCCTTGAAACAACAAAAATACTTTCAATGCAAATGAGATTTCAAGTTGATGATGTCCTCTTAGAAAAATAGTATTTAAATCTATTAACATGTCAAGCAATCATGTCAGTAGCACAGTAGTTCCCCCAGTGTAACATAGCACTGTTAAACATTTGGTGATCACATCAATAATCTTAATGGATACATGCGTCCATGTTTGTATATAATACATGTGTACATGCACACACATCCACATGTGTCTAAGAAAACATCTACAGTAAAGTCCATTAGGATTAGTTAGATGGTTACCAACAGTTCTCATGCCTGAATCTTTTCTCAAAGGCTGCAGGTGTGTACTGCATTTTGCAGGTGACAAGAACAACACACGCCTGTGTGTTAGTGCAGCTGCAGTCATATACCTCACCCCCTCCTCAGGAAACTGCACTTGCAGTCACCCCTTATTCCTCAGAAAAACCTTCCCCTGAGATAGTGTTTCCCCACGCTTGTGTTTTTAGCTGGAGCTCCTTCCTTTATCTTTGCCAGCAACTGATTCCTCTGTGTAATCTTTGATATCCTACTGTGGATTTACTTTATTTATGTTATTTCATGAAGTGTGAAGAATTCATTGTTTTCCAGGACATGATGGTTCTACCCAGCTGTGTTTTTATTTTCATTAAAAGTGAGGAAGAATCTCCAGCTGCAGGGGAAGCTGAAAAATAAATCAAGAAATAATATTCCAGTAAAAAACATATCTTGGAGGTACCATTCCTCCTATGTGGTGGCCACGGCAGTGTAACTTCAGATACCATGGCAACTCTTACTTGTTACATCCCCATACTCTCTGCTAGAAATAATTTTCAGACTTATTTCATGGGTCCAGAGATGCTTTTGTTTTATGCCAGCTCTTTTGCTTGTAAAGATTCATAGATTTAAAATTAATACTGTTGTGCAGAGAGAAGATTTAAAACACTTCTACATATTGGCCACATCATGTTTCCTGGCTTTTATGTGATTCAATGTAAAACAAGGTTAAATAGAGCAGGCTAAAATCTCAGCTGGTGTCAATCATATCAGATCCTTTCAAATCAATTGAGCTGGGCTTCTTTGTCTCTGCACCCAGATTTTTACTGATACAGAAAAATGGTGGTTTTATAAATATGCAAAATATGTAAATGAGTAAGCTTGCTTTGCTTAATTTTAATGTCACATGAACACTGGTTCCAAAGACAGCTGAAGCTAGTGTTCCAGATGTCATAACACAGGATCCAATCAACATATTATTTCAGCTAAAATTTGCAAAATATTCTTTAGAAGTTGATGAGTGAGTTCCCTCATCTCAAAATTGCACAAGTTTGACATTCAGTGAGCAGAAATATGAGTGACAATATACATCTGTTAATAGAAACTATCTCTAGAGTTGTTTAATTTCCACTGTGCACATTAACAATGTGGACTCAAACATTTTTTTGCCTTGGTCTTCACTGGCAAGAGCTCTAGCCACCCAATTCACTGAATACAAAGGCAGGGACTGGGAGAATGGAGTACCACATGCCATAGGTTCAAGACCATTAAAGGAACCTGAAGGTGCACAAGTCCATGGGACGTAATGAGATGTGTCCACGGGTCCTGAAAGAAATGGCATATGAAGCTGCTAAGCCACTTGTGTGGCAGACTGGTGATGTTCCCAGTGACTGGAAAAGGAGAAATATAACCCCCATTTTTGAAAAAGGGAAAAAACCCAGGCAACTATGGGCCACTCAGTCTCACCCTTTGTGCCAGGCAAGACCATGGAGTAGATCCTCCTGGAAACCATGCAAAGGCACATGGGAAATAAGGAGGTGATTGGTGACAGCCAACTTGGCTTCACTAAGGGCAAATTGTGCCTCACAAATTTGGTGGCTTTCTGTGACAGGGTTACAGCAGTGAGGGAAGAGAGGCTGATGTCATCTACCTGCACTTGTGCAAAGCATTTGACACGGAATTTGACACTCATCCTGCATGACATTTTTCTCTCTAAATTGGAGATACATGGATTTCATGGATGAACCGCTTGGTGGATAAAGAATTGGCTGGATGGTTGTACTCAAAGTTGCAGTCAACGTCTCAATGTCTGGGTGAAGCCCAGTGATGAGTGGTGCCCCTCAGGGGTCTATATTGGGACTAGAATTATTTAAAATCTTTGCTGGGGATGTGGACAATGGAATTGAATGCATCTTTTACAAGTTCACTGACAACACCAAGCTGAGTGGTGTGGTTCACGCCCGAGATTGAAGAGATGCTATCCTCAGGCACCTTGACAGGCTTGAGAGGAGGGCCTGTGTGAATGCATGCAAAATTCAACGAAGTTAGGTTGAAAGGGACCTTAAAGATCACCTAGTTCCAAATCCCCTGTCATGGGCAGGGCAACTCCCACTAGACCAGGTTGCTCAAAGCCCTATCCAACCTGTCCTTGTATACTTCCGGGAATTCAGCACCCACAGCTTCTCTGGGCAACCTATTCCAGTGCCTCACCATCCTCATACTGAAAATTTTCTTCCTAATATATAATGTAAATCTACCCTCTTCCAGTTTGATGTCATTACCTCTCATCCTATAGCTACATGCCCTTGTAAAATGTCACTTTCCATCCTGCCTGAAGGCACAATTCTGATACCAGAAAGACAAAACTCCTTGGGTGGAGAAAGACAGTCCTTACATTTGTACTTGTACTCCTAAATAAGTGTCTCCTGCTTTTCAAAAATGTAGATCCTGCCAACTTCTATGATCATCAGAGGTGACAACTTTTCAATTTCTCTGAAAACCAAATCACATTTACTTTGTCTTATAAGACTGCTTTTATTTGCTGTCTAACTTTAGACACCAAAATTGGAAAAATGGTGCCTTACTTGTTATTTGTAGTTTAGTTATAATATTTTTACATGTGTTTTTTGTTACTTTTCTAAACTTACTATACTTTTTTGAAGGTATAATTCACTAATACAGAGTATGAAATAAAAAAAATGTTTAGTTTAGAGAAATTAAAAAGGGAAAAATCTTATTTTAATGGACTGTCATAATTTTACATAAACATCAAATTAGAAGATTAAAGTATGAGTTCAAGGATTATATATATATATATGTGTATATATACACATCCTTAACATACCTTATCATCTATAGGTAATAAGAAATTAACAGTTTATTTTTGTGAGGATATCTTCAGGGGCATCTGATATCAATATTTCAGTATTTCTGTTAATAAAATATGCAAAGCAGACTTTCAAATGTAAATATCCACTCCAAATAGACGAGGATAAACTATTTTTTGTTTCCTTACCTTTTACTGAATGGAAAAACATGTTTGTTTTCATATTTAAGGGATTTAGAACATTTGAAGGGTGGCTAATATTCATAATTTCTAGCAAGTTAGGTTTTGATCTGTTTGGACATGTTAGGAAACAACTGTTTTGATTTCTAGTTTTACATCATAGAATCATAGAGTTCTAGAACGGTTTGGGTTGGAAGGCACCATTAATGGTCATCTAGTCCAAACTCCCCTACAATGTGCTGGAACATCTTCAGCTAGATCAGGCTGGTCAGAGCTCTGTCCAACCTGACCTTGAATATTTCCAGGGATGGGGCATCTACCACGTCTTTGTTCCAGTGTTTCACCATCCTTATTGTAAACAAAGTCTTCCTTATATCTGGTTTGAACCTATCCTCTTTTAGTTTAAAGTCATCACAACAGGCCCTGCTACAAAGTCTTTCCCCAGCGCTATAATCATTATCTGAGTAGATCCTTTCACTATTTCCTTTTGTATCTGTTATTACTTACTAGAAGGTTTGTTTCAACAGAGTCATAATGACCATGATGTATGTCTTGTTCTGCAGATAACATTTCACATTCTGCCACCCCTGTTCAGGCAATCTGCTTTGCAAGTACTGCTACTAGTTTAACTAAGAGTGGTAGAATTTTGCTATAATAATTAATCATTCTTCATCAAAAATACTGAAAAAAAAAATAGAATATGAAAAGACAAGCAGGCTCCATGTGCCCCAGATTTTATCTCCTTCTGAGAAGTGGTATTTTGACCTGCATGAGTGTAGAGGACAAAGACTCTATCTAACAATCAGGCAGTCCCGTTGACCTTCAAGTGGAGGAAAGAAAGCGTGTTATAACTTCAAGTGCGACCCACTCACTAACCTAATAGAGAAAGAAGCTATATACACAGCAGCTCCCCAGGACACGTGATTTCCTCCCACTGCTTTAATCGAGATAAAGTGGGACAAACATTGTTAACTGCCACCTACAGTAGAAATAGATGTTTCATAGAAAGAAGGAATAACCGGGTGGCAACACTACATCGCTTGCCTTTTCTCTCAGCAAAGCAAGGATGAAAATGATAAAGTGAGACCAAAAGTGTTTCACACTGATACTGTAAAAACTGTTTTATCTTGAAGTTAAGAGAAATTATCTTCACTATTCTGACGGAAATGTAGTAGCTCCAGTTTTGTTAACCTTAAAAAAAGTGCTAGAAAGAAACCTGTAAATAGCACAGTGGTTTTCCACACAGGACAACCATGAAGAATAGCTCCTCTTGAAACACTTGTACAAAATGATCAGTGAGTACAGTAGGACTGGTTTTCTGGAAAGAGAACCTATTGCCAATTGACCAGACAAAATTCAAAGCAGTAAAGTCCACAGTGCATCTATGGATAATAGCAGTTGCTTCCAATTTCTTTACTGACACCATGACAATCTATACAGCATCAGGAGAATGCACGTGGAGCATAGAAAAATCATACTGTTCCAAACTGAAGTGATTTCTGGTGTTTGAAACTAAGAGCAGAATCCAGCACTTCACCACAAGTTAATTCTTGAGAAGTCCAAGAATTAAAGGTGTCCAGCTTCTCAAAGTGAAAGTGTATGTAGACAATAGGAAAATAATAGTTTGCAAAATGAATCTGGGATGCCAATGGTATAGACAGTGGAAGAACAGTAATCAGAGAATCTTACTGACTTTAGGATGTCCTACTTGTCACACAGGCTACATTGATATTTATTTGGATAAATGCAACAATGATCAACTGCCAGATGGAAGAAACAAACAGGATAAAGGGAGTAAAATCTTAACTACAGAGTGAGAGTGTCTTAGCGGAAAGGAACCAGAGGGGTAGGCAAGGAAGCACTTGAGGTAGATAAAATAAGCCCAGTGTTGAAGGACATTAAATTGGAAGAGTAATTCTTGTAGAACGGCTTATTTAAAGTGTGAAAATTACTTCCCAAAAACACTCTTCATTTGCAAACAGTGGGTTTGCAATCACTGTCGAGAGAGAAGAATGCAGTGGCAGAAAAAAATAACAGATAAACAAAACTGGTAATAAAATAGAGGTGGAGAGAAGGTTTGAGCTGTAGTTCATAAGACGGGTAAGGGAAAAGGAATACTTAGAGGATTCAATGTCCAATAAAACTCACGTAAGAGGAAGCAAAATGTGAAGGACAGGGGATTAGCAAGAAAAAAAGTAAATAAAATTGTAATAGAGAAAAGCCTTGCTTTAGAACTAAAGGCTATCCTACTGTTGCAGTGTTATAATATGGATAAGTATTCATATATATGTGTATGGTTTTATAATATTTGCCACAGTATTATCTTATATTTACGGTGAGCCACAGCTTGGGTTTAAATCCTAAATTGTTAAGCATGAATACTGTTATGTTACTGCTATTTTGAAATCTCCCAGTGCAATCAAGGCAAGCCTTCCATCCATGTTGAGTTCTGATGCGCACAGTGGGTACAAAGTCCCATCTCTCATCTTTCCCAGAAGACAAGAAGATGTGGCTACAGGAGCACTTTCCAACCTTTCCATTCATGGGAGATGACTACTTATTGCATCTTCTAAAATCTGAGGACGTTGCTGAAACAGAAAGACCTTCCAGACACAAAGCAGAGGAAGAGAACAAGTATTGTCTGGTTCCTGTCCCTGATGGGAACTAACTTTACAGCATCCAGGTTGACAATCAAGCCCCATTATGCAAAACCCTGGTTCCTGAACCACTCCTGAGAACAAACCAGCAAACTCGGTGAGCAAAAATAAGTGTGAAACCCAAATGCCTAAATTAATTCACCTGGAACCAGAAAAACTACGCAGGTTGAACTAAAAGGTGACAGTTACTAATGGTTGCCACAACATGGAGAACCTGCTGCCATCTGCCTCCCCACTGACTTAGGATGCGTTTCCACCTGGTAGGGCCACAGCCTGCAGCTGAACCTTTGCTCAAAAGCAGGATGTAAACAGAACCACATGTTAGGAAAATGAAACAAAATCAGTGCTCCTGTCTAGAGGCAGCTTGGAAGTGAAGGGTCGCAAGCATATGTAAGTTCAGCCTAACACTCCAGATAAAGAAGAGTGCAATCACATCATGCCATATTAAAGGTTATCTGATGAGTTTCCTTTTCCCGTGGTGGACAAGATGACAGTACATTGTAATTCTGCCTTTTAAGGTGCTAGTGTCAAACAGGAGCCTGCATAGATTGCAAATAGCATGACTCTGTGAATAGTACAGGTCAAAACGGTAAGCTTTATCACAAAGTGCTGGTTGCTGGGAGGGTTTTACATCAAATCAGCCAACGTCTCTTCCTTCAGTGATATACCCTGAATTTGTATTTATTTCAGTTGCACTATTTTTCAAACTTACAAATGCAGAAGAAAATAAATAAATACCAAGTATGAATGTTTCTGAATTTATCTGTTCACTCAAACACAGTTACCTATTTGACTTTTTTTCTTATCTTGTTTCTCTTTGGATTATTTCACAAAGGCCCTGTAAGTAAAGTTGACTTTTTACTTTGCTAATATTTAATGGCTTTTCAAACATTTGGCTTTCAAATACATTGAAAAGTAACTGTTATGAAGCCAACTGCACATTTTTCCACAATTTCACCCTTTTATTCTTTTAAATAATGAACAGAGGGCTGAAAATTCAGTTTTGTATTGCCCCTAGGGCATTCACAAAAGCCTTATAGAAGCCTGCACACAAATGATTATTGAGTATTTCCAAATACATGATAATTCAGCATCTACAGTCTCCCACAGAGCCTTGTCTCTCTCTTGCTCTTGCTTTCAACATGAAAAAAATCCTGCTGCTTCTCAGCAAACAATCCAAATACAATAATTGTTTATTATGATATAACTTTTGTGCTAAAAAGGATAAGCAGACTGAAAGTTTTACATGCTTCCCACTCAGAGGCAAATGCAAAAAATGTTCAACGTGGTATAAGATCACACAGTACTCTATGGATTATGTTGCTGTAATACCCAGATGTAGTTGCAAATGCCATTTACATAAGTAATTTTAACATCCTATGCAAGACTTTTAGTAAGGAATGCCTGATTCAAATCTCCCATATCATTAGTGGTACTGAAATAAGTGACCTGATTTTTTGAAGTATTGAGGATGATGTCATTTATTTAAATGTTCATAAGGACTTTAGGGCATATATTTACGTTACTGTTTGTTTAAATCTCAGTGTCATAAATGATATTCAAATTATTTATGTAATCTGACATTCATAAATAACAAATTGTTCCTATGATTCAAATATCCCTGCCTGCCCCATCACCAATGCTAAATGCAGATTTAAAATATCTTTTAAACTAGTCTGCACTGCATTTTTCTAGCCTAGTCCAGTCCTTGATAATTTTATCTTTTTAAGTCCAACAAGCAGTTTGTGTATTTAACATCGCAAGGACTAATGCACTGAACAAGAAATATGTGTAGCTCACTAGACAACATGGTTTTTTTTTAAAGTAGCAAGGTGATTATTTCCAAAGAAAGGTTATTAAATAGTCCCCTTGAAGGGGGAAGGGGGACGTACTTTGAATAAAGACATTTCCCAATTGACTAAAATATTGAAAAGGTTTAGCTAAACTGAAAGCGGAGTTGTTCTACCTTTTCACTCAATCTAATGTCATATCAAAGTCAAACAGTGCTTATTTTTCTAATGCTTTCTTTGTGAATACAGAGGCATGCCTTGCATGCCTTCACATTCTGAACGGTACAATTTCCCAAATCCTATTTCCAAACTTGCAAACTTTGAAGTTCCCTACAGTGTATTCTGCTGCAGTAATCTTGGTTATACTCTAAGGTACAGCTCCTATTTGGTAAACAGAAAGACCTTACATCTTATCATCAGACTTACCCTGGAGAAGAGGTCCTGGAGATCATGCCCAGCTTAACCTAAAGATCTACTTTACATTTTGAAATTAAAAGCAGTAGGAAATTATTTTCTCTTTCATGACCCCTGGACACAGATGATAAAATCCTCTTAGCCTGGATGGGAAACAATCTTCCTGAATTAGAAACAATACGAGGCGTAGGCTTTGCTATACAGAGACTTGATTTGCCTTGGTATAGTTAGGCAGACAAAGCCAGGTGGAGATTTGTCCCTTTGCACACACAGTTTGTAAAAGGAAAATCTGCATTTCCATAGTACCCAGCACATGATGTCTGTAGTCTAGGATTGAGGATTTATATATTATAAAACTGCAAATTATTATTGTCAGCAATAATAGTATCAGGCAGCTCACATAGGTCACATACCTTCTACTAAATTAAAGACTGTTAAATTATTATGTGGAGGTCTTTCAGTTCCCTTGAGCATAGAATCAAAATGCTACAAAAATTACTTCAAGACAAGTCTCCCTCACTGAACCTATTCTGTGCTGTCTTTCTTGGGTGGTCAAAATGTGGCCGTAATAGTTAGGATGTGAGTATGATCAGGTTAAGTTATCACACAAGCTTATTGAAGTAGTTATGTTCAGTTCTTTCCCTTTTCATTGGTAACATTTAGAACCCAGAAAAGGCCATTGCACTCATCTATTTTAAAGACTAGCAAAACACAATAAGTCTTCTTGGAATGAATTTCTACTTCAAGTCAAATAACTAGGTTGAAAACAGAGCAGAGCTTTTTTGAAAAAGCTATTTCAAAAAATATCCAATTTAATATTCAAAATTTCAAGTACTAGGGAGGCCATCATAAACTTTGAATAGCTGTTTCTATAGATAATTACCCTTGCAATTAAAAATGTGTGTACTGAATAGAGCCCGAATTTGCCTAGTTTCAGCTTCCAGAAGGGGATCTTCATGTATCTTAGTCAATTAAAAGCAAGTCTCTTTAATCATCAAACTGCTGTTCCACAAATATGTGTGTAAAAACTGTGATTGAATCGCCTTTTACACTTTTTTTTTTCCTTAAAGAAATAGACTTAACTCCTTCAGTATCTTCCTACAGGGGTATATTTTAATTACTTTAAATATTAATATGATACTTCTCTAAGTCTTCAACACTGTTTTGATATCTTTCTTGGACTGTTCAGACATGAACATCAGAAATGTTTTTCCAATTCAAAATGAGCAGTGGCTAAATCTTTTTCAGACTAAATGAAATACAACCCAGTTACATCCACTTGAATCTGAGCATTTTTATCCTTTCATTTTATGATCAATTCCTGTTTATGTGTCAATACTCAAGCCTTTTTCATCCAGTGCAACCTTTTAGAGTCAGGAAGTTGCTATCTGCTATTCTTTATAAGTAAAATATGTATTTCTGCATTTTTCATATATTTCAAAGGAGTCCCCTAGGCTCCTTGTTTATTTTCCCCTGTATTTTACAGACAACCATTTAAAAAGCCATTTTTCTAATCCTATATCTGTGGTGTCATAAACTTTCTATTGTACAGAGACATGACTGTTCTTCTAAGGCCAATAGTCCAACTTTAACAGTCAGGAAAATTGATGATTAATCAGTAATAACTCAATGCTTTTGGTTTGGGCATTGGGTTGGGGAAACAAAACAAAGAAGAAGAAGCCAGAAAGGAAAAATCAGTAGAAACAAGCTTTATTCTATGATTCTCCCCTTCTAATCATCAAGCTGCTGGTTCTCAAAATACCCCAAACTGGTGGCCATGCTACCAAACTGTTCTGGAAAAAAAACTTATGCTGTGAGATTGTTATGTGTAAACATATAAATGTTTTCAAAATAAGAAGTAAGAGAACTTCCAAAAATTAACAGGTCACTTAGCAAAGCCTAGTGAAAAAAATATAGATCAGAAGTCTAGGCATGCGTGGACTCTAGATAGCCTGGAGTTTCCTGAAAAAAGATTTACATATTCTGGAAAAGAAATCATGTCTGTCTCAAAATAGTAATTTAAAGCAATTTCTGAGACATCTGATTTCTATTAAAAAGTAAACCAAGATTTTGAAAAGTAATTAGGGGATCCAGATGCCCAGACAATGAACATTTCAGAGTCCAGATTTTTAGAAACTGCTGAGCAGTTTCAGAATTCAGGAACTCCCCCCTTCACAGACTGAACTCCACAAATCTCTAGCTGCTTTTAAAACTCTTAGCCTTAATAGCATCTATGTAATATGCAAAAGTGAATCTTAATTTAGTGATTGCAATAAAAGTATAACAACTTGCATTAGAGATACTCAGGCTTCTCTCAAAAATTACAATAATTTCATTTTAGCAAAACATCAGTCTACATGATTTGATCTTTTTTTCAATCAGTTTATTGTAAATATCACGAGTCCTCATTCTAGAGCATATTAGTCTCAAAAAGAACCATTGCATTTAAAATAAGATTTAGCCTTAGCAATCTTTTTGTTTGTTTGTTTGTTTGCTTTTCTTTAAAAAAAACTTAAATAAACTAATGCTGCCATAACAAAGAATGTGGTAGTAGTCTTTCAGGAATAATTATTTAACATTAATTCTAGTAAGGGTGTCATCTTGTTCTGGTGTGCTATAACCCATGAAACACAGGTTGTAGAAAAAATTTATTCTTTCTACTTGTTTTCTGAAGAATAGTAACCAAAATTACTGTGTGCAAAAAACAACATAAATTTGGTCACTTAAAAAGAGAAAAACACATTTCTGCAAATTCGATGTTCACATTATATTTAATTTATAGAACTCATGACCTTGATTTAGAAAAGTATTTGTGATGGTCTCGGATTTGAATTAGAACTTAAAATTTAAAGCTGAGTGTCTTTTTAGGTCTTTTGCAAGGTCAGAACTAATGTACAAAGTCAACATCAGAGCTATGTTACAAACAGTAACAGAGCAGCACTGGACAGAGGAATAAAAGATGCTTTCAAATTTGAATATTCAGCGAAAAAGTGTATTAAGAATTTTTTCTGTTTCTTTTAAGCTATAAGAACATCTCAGGCATCCACCTGAGATTCATTATACTTTTTTGCATTGATTGTCATGCAAGTCTGTGTGTAATATATTGGTTCCTCCTATGAATCATAACATCATCAAGATCTCTTGTATACAAGTCCAATTTGTCAGGGGAAAAAACCCTTATAAAAAGAAATTTACATAGCTACTGCATACAAATAGGATTAGTGTACAGCTAACAAGAACTGCATTCAAGAGGAGTCAACAGCATTTGCAAGATGTTTAACAGCCAGCATATGAAGTAATTCTGAGATGCAGCTGCATCTGGATCATTTTATAGTTTATTTGTTCTTAACAGGATGCTCTCTCATATTACTATTTTATGTGGAGATAGTCAGCCTTAGAGGTCTTGTAAACTCATGCTAACAACATTCCCATCTACACAGTGGATAAAAAAAACTGTGGAAAAATCTCATATCTGTCTTTAAAGAATAAAATAAATGACACTGGAACAGTCTGCCCAGAGAGGTGGTGGAGTCTCTGTCTCTGTAGACATTCAAAACCCACCTGGACATGTTCCTGTGCAACCTGCTCTAGGTAGACAAGCTTTGGCAGGGGAGTTGGACTAGATAATCTCCAGAGGTCTCTTCCAACCCCATATCATTCTGTGATTCTGTGACATCTACAGTCCTTTCTGTGTGAGGATGGTGTGAAAAGCACTATAAAGCCAAATTCTAATTTGCCTTAAAATGTTGCCAGAATTATTCATAAGCATGATATCTTGGAGGAGCAGCTCAGTGTCCTGGACAGATGTGGATTTATCACAATGAGAGCAGACAAAGTTTAACCTTCCTACTAGCATGTGGAATAGGTATCCACACATAATATCACTCCCACATCATCTCGGGTGCATGGTCTCCTCCCTGCAATTAACATCATTTCCACTCCCTGAAATAAAGGCCTTGGAAAACTTGGCAGTGAATGCTAATTCTCATAGCGAGTTCACCTTGTCGGCTTAGTGATATAGGCTGACTTTGTAAAACAAAGTGGCATAAACTTGGACACCTCCACCTTCTGACATTCCAGTTATTTTCAGAAAATGCCAGTCCTAAGTTTTTTAAGGCTGAATTCTCATAACCTTACAATGGCCTGTGAGCAAAGTGCTGACAGCATATTCTTTCCCTTTTGTAAATTTGTCACTTGCTGGAACTCTCAAAGACTTCATACTGTTTGCACTGTGTTTGTGAGAAACCTGCAGCTGGAGGGTCTGTGCTCCAGAGATCCTCAGAGCAGCTGGACAAGAGCAGTGTTTAAGATACTTCCTTCTCTGTGGGGTTCTTGTGTACTTGCTCACCCTGCTGTGAGTTTTCTCAGCCCAGTTGGCAACCAGCTTATTCTGTATCGCTGCTCTGCCGGCAATTAAAACACAAAGCCCAGACGAAACTTGACATGCTGACCATGATACTGCACTTTCCTGTGAAAGGTGGGAGAGATCTGAAAACCAGCACTTAACATTTCCCTTTTTCCCCAGGATGCAAGCTTACCTGTTCCTGTTAGAAAAAAAAAAAAAAGAATTTTGTTTGTGCATGAATGTGGAAGACACTGTTCACTCCAGAGAGTGGCAGAGACAAGTGAATGTGAGTTAATCTCTGCCACTTAACCTTGAAACCAGGGTTCAGTCCCCTATCTATGTAGCTGGGGCTGACTGGCTAAAAGTACCCAGGAAAAGTGCTAAAGAGAGACAATTAAAATGTTCCTACAATATTGGAACANNNNGATACACGCAGTAGGACGGGGTGGGGGGGGGGGGGGGGGGGGGGGGGGGGCGGATGGTTCATTAGTCTGCTTAACAAGGCCGTAGCTGACCCAGATTTTTCATAATATAACTAAATGTGTGAGGCCAGTAATTTAAACCCAACCTTGACTTTCATATTTTCTAACAAATACCATTTCAGAGAAAAGAGATTCTGTCAGTTGCCCAGGGATAAATGGAAGTAGTATTTAGTAAAGGTCAAATGAAATTGCCCTGAAAACTGTGTGATAAATCAAAATTCATCTCCAGTCTGAGAAAACAGTATGCAAAAATGTCATAATGTTATCAACATTCTATCCAGCTATACGTGTCCAGTATCACATTTGTCCGGTAAGAAAAATCAAAGACCATTTTTTTTACTCTTCTTAGCACTATAAACTGCTCAGAGTTATGGAAGAACGAACTACATTTTTTTCTTGCTTCTAGGTCTCTACAACCGTTTGGTCCAGCATCCTGCTCCACAGTAAATGTCACATCCAGCTAGGAACAAAACAGAACTATGTAAGGACCCTGGCTCAGTGAAGCTTCCTAAGAGCTTATTTTAACATTCAGGTTTACTAATTCAAACTTCCTTCTATACTTTTTTGTTAAGAAATCCATTAAAATCTACTAAATATGATAAATAAATCTGTGGGAAAAATTAATTGAAATTGGTTCCAGACATATTTTTCTGATCAAAATCACATTTTAAAATGGGAGCTAAGTTTGCCTGACATCCACTCTTTATTGCATTATGTTATTGCATTATTTGATTTCCTGATTAAGAAGGTATAGTCTGCATCCATGACTATAGGCAAGACTCAGATTATTCCTTTCTTTCCTATCTTTTGTTCATGTGGTATGAAACATTAATTTATTAACCCTGATAACAGCCTATTTCACTACTGACCACAGACTGCTTCTCAGAAGCATGGGTAAGATAAGACATCAAAGCAACCACTTTTAACATATTTTCTGATTTTTCAATTTAGAATATTCCTGAAAACTGCATATCTCCATCTATTCATAAAGGAGTATGGATATCTCGGCTGTAAATATTGTATGGAGAATTATTCTTCGATCTAGACTTATTTCTGTGAAAGACAGCAGGCTGCGTGCAATAGAGACTTCTGCATTTAGCAATAAAGAGAATAAAGACTTCATTCTTCTAGCCAGCCCTGCTGTCTTGGAGTCAGTTCTTGAACGTTAACGGCTGATATTTATTTGTCATCATTTTGCTGCAGAGGCTCCTGAGTGTCTATGGATGGCAATATGCCCCTTGCAAGGTAATATGCCAGTTTTCCAGGACACAGCTGCCAGTCAACTGTGGGTTGATGTGGGGAGAGTATACTGGGCTGCCAAAGACCACCCCATCTGCATGAAGAGCATTGTTTTTTGAGAGTGGCGTACTGCTGCCAAATGCCCAAGCCAAAGTGAGGTACATGAACAACAGAAGAGAGGATGATGTGATGGTTTCAGGCACTTGACTCTGCCCGAGAGAGGGTGAACTGCTGTATGTACCCCGTGCAGCCCATGAAGGGCTTCAGTGTCCAGTGTATGTAATAAAGGGTACAATCTTCAAACGCTCATACAAATTTCCATTATGGGAGAAAACTGTCTCAGGTACTGATAAGCCTTACATAGGCCTTGAGAAAGCTGAGTTAGTCTGAGCACAAGCTGTGACTGATTATAGGTTAGTAGGTATCAAAAAAGCAACTTCAATAGGTACATTATTCACACTTTCGTTGTATTTCCAGTTCGTGCTGGTCATGACTTTTTCTGCCTACCAAGGTTATGTGTCCTTTCATGTACTTACATAACTTTTTATATAACTCTTTAAAGTTGTGTTTTAAAAAGCTTTCCAGCAATATAAATTTATAAATTGTACAGACACGAACTATATTCCCAGGATATTTAACACTCATGCTAATTTTATGCTTTTAATGTAAGTGCTACAGAGACCTGTGTGCTAATTGCAGAATGTTAACCACGAACACGCTAAAAAGGCAGAAGTAAAAAGATGAATAAAATCAAAGCACCTCCAACACGATCAACAAGTGGGTTACTGCAGTACTACTGCATAAACCTATGTCTTGAGCTTGATCCATTTAATTTTGTTCTTGCAACTGCTGATCCAGTGTTGGTATATGTGATTTATATCTATACTGCCGATTGGAAGTAACTGAGCTCCTAGTCAATAAGTCATCTAAATTTGGTGGAGACAAGAAGTTTTTTCTTAAAATAAAAAAGAAATATTAAAAAAAAATATTAAAAAAACCTGCTTAATTAAGTACATTATGTATGGGGGAGCAACAAGGAGAATGTGAGATACTGATAATGATAAAATCAGAAACCATTACTCAATGAGTTTCAGAGCTAGAATGACATAGGCACTTCATGTCATAACCCTAATCAGTATATCTGATGAAATATCATTGCAGGCTGTACAGGTTATGAGATTCAGGACATTTTTCTAATGCTGATCAATTTCTATTTCTGTTGACGTCTTCATTATTCAATAGCATTTGTGCACACCAATTTAAGAAATATGCTTACCATTGATATATTTACAGAATGGATATTTTAATTAGATGATTGTATGCCTAACTAGTTAGCCGTGTATTTAGATCCTTTATTGAAAAGCAAAATTCTTCAGGTGTTGACAAACTAACAGCAAGTTTTTCAATAAATACTGTGTTTAGTTCATTTACACTTTACAAAACTGAGGGGTTTAATGCATTTTCAGAAATATTCTTTTGAATAAAGTAAAATTAGTCTACTTTTCCTCAAACATATTCAATGATTTATTGTTTATTATTCAGTCAATTCTGCTAATGCATCAGAACACTGAACTCCATTGAACCATAGTATAATAGAATCATAGAGTCATTCAGGTTGGAAAAGACCCTTGGGATCATCAAGTCCAACCATCAGCCCCACTCGACAAAGTTCTCCCCTACACCGTATCCCTCAACACCACATCTAATCGACTCTGAAACACAGTAAGGGATGGTGACTCCACCACCTCCCTGGGCAGCTGACTCCACTGACTGACCACTCTTTCTGTGAATAATTCTTTCCTAATGTTCAGCCTAAACCTACCCTGCTGCAGCTTCCCTCTTGTTCTATCACTAATTATTGAAATTGTGTATTTATTGCCTTTAAATTGGCTGTTTTCTGCAAAAAGTTATTATCTTGACCTGTTCCCCTTTCAGAAATGCTTTCTGCAATGACTAGCTAATAAATACTAAATAAAATGTCATTAACAGTTGTATTTAAGTTACTAAGTTAAGAGGGAGTAGATAAATGTAAGAATCCATAATAAAATCCAATCGATCTCTAACAATAGTTACAAAATACTAGAGTGCATATCCATATTAATAGCCTGGGTTTTTCCCTGCCTAATGTCAGGCATGTAGCCGAAGAACCTAAGGGAAGAAAATATAACTTTTAAGAGTTATTTTCTCCTCTATAGCTGGCAAAGAAAGACAGCAAGATCTTGAGGTCGATTCATGTGACCAGAGATGGAACTGCTTTCTGTAGATATTTATCTCTTTTAATTGCTTGTTGAAGAACACTATGATAAATACACTCTAAACCTACATACCTTGGCTAACCTACAGTTATGATCATCTGAAATTCTGTTGAAAGAAAGTAACACTTTCTTGCTTAATGAACCAGACTAGCTGAGCTAACCCAAGGGGACTGCATGTTCAGAGAAATGTGATTCTGAACAAATCTCTAGCAAAATAAATAAGTTAGTAAAGGTCAGCTTTCATCTACAATTCTTAACTTCTTAGTTTAGTAAGGCTTCCGAGATATTTTTCCCTCTGATGAAAAATACACAGTAAAACTTGTGTAAAGAGTATAAAACTTATATAAGAGGAACATGAATGTATATTTTTTTTTCCTGTTAGAGAAACAAAGAGGTAAAAAGTCTCTCAATTTGTGCAATTATCTCCAGCTCAGAAAGTAATTTTTGACATAATGTAAAGTCCTACTCTCTTGAATGCATGGTTGAAACTCTATTACTGGACTTAAAAATATATAAATTTATACAATATAAAACGTTTTTTAATCACAATGAAGTAGGGTGACCTATAAGGGTGCAGAGAAGAGGATATACAATCAAACAGTTCTTTTCCCCTTACAATATGGCCAGGTTAGTGTAGGCTGTTACTTCCACTACAGCTCCCCTTTATGCCTCATGAAAGGGGGGCTGAAATCATGCAGCCTACCATCTCCACAGCGTCTTGAGGCAGAAAAGATTTCACTCACAGTAAATCAGTTTAAACCTTTCTGACTACTCCAGAATACAATTTATGAAACAATCTGAAGTCAATTTTGTCATTAGCTAAACCACATGCTTTGAGATGAGACCCATTAAAATGCTCAGGAATGTTCTGAAAATGGCTGTTCATATTTACTGAGGTAGTAACTCCTTTGCCAGGTTCATTTTATGCTCCGTAACAGAAAGGAAAACCCTATCTATCTATCAACAACAACAACAACAACAACAACAAAAACTACCACAACCACCAACAAAAAAACCCCACACCTAAAAAACCCCAACCCCTAATGAAAAATATGGTCCAAGAGTAAAAGACAACCACTCCCTTCTACAAATTAATGATACTCAAAAGCAAATCTGGCTGACTATGAAACATAACTATCTGGGAACTACAAAATATCAAGGCAGAACTGTACTGATTCAATTTTGAATATATTGATTAATCCACACATTTATCTGCACATTGGTGTAGAGGAGGTATTTGCTTTAAATAATCTGACACTTGAAAAAATAGCTTGGCTTTATTCTCCTGAAATTACACCTGTTTTCAGATTCTACCAGCAGCAAAACCTACCATTTGAATGTTGACAGCAGCAGTTCTTGGATGCTTTACACCTGATACCAGCCAATGTCTATTTCTGACCCATTTCACTCAAAGTAAAGGGACAGGAAAGTGAGATTTTTCACTTTCCCCTTCTTTTATTGCTCTCTGACCACCATATCATTTGAGGCAACTGCTCAAAAATCCTCACCTTTACCTTGCACCAAAAAGTCAGGAAATATCTTTGACAGCAATCAGAACAAAATTAGTTTCATTGGGATATAGATACCTATCTTGGGAAAAGAGTAAGTCAATAATATTATCACTGACAAAAATTTAAACAGGCAGACTGACATTTCTATAATCAGGCATTACCAACATTTGTAAATTTCTTAGCTATTACATTTGTAGTTATGTTCTACTGTCATTAATTTAACGGTTCTTTTCCCTAATGGTGGCCAAGAAAATCAAATTGCAATTCTATTATAAGTATGCATAACAACCAAACTCTATAAACCATAGAGTTCCTCTTCTCTTTTGTCCTGTCACCTGTTCTTTAATTTACAAGGTCTCCTTATTTGAATAATGAATAATCTACATACACCTGGAGCATCAGATAAAAGGATCCATTTTCCATTTCAGTTCAACAGTGTTCCCACTTTTTACAGTCTAACTTCAGGAAATGAATTAGGAAGCGCCACATTTTACACATAAAGGAAATAAGGATTGATTTTGTCTTATTTTAATCTNTAGAGGTTATACAAGAAGAATCTATAATTGTGCGTTTAATAACTCTTACAGATCTATGTGGGAGGCAAAAAGTAACCTTCTGGGCTCTTAGGGAGTCTATCATCACTATTTTTGACTACTCTAATGAAATGCTAACACCGATAAACTAGTATCAATCAAAAAAGCCTTTTAAGAATGTGAACTAGAATGTAATTTTTTTAAAAAAATTAGATGTTACAAGCAAAATCCAAAGATGTGTTTAATGCAGTTGAACAAAAAGAAAATAATAGAATGTAGGACTTTTATTACAAATGTTGACAGGAACACCTTAGGTAATTCCCATCTTTCAGTGTAAAGGAAATTTCATTAAGTACACGGGATGTCGACATTATCAGACAGTTTTACCCTGGAGTAGTTAGTCTGGTTCATGTACTGAACAGCCACTCGTGGTTCTCCCTGTTCCCTTTCCTTTTCTAGGCAATATAATTTTCTTGTTATTAAATATTTCTCGTTATCTTAGGTTCCAAGAACACCTTTCCTCTCCTTTTTCCTCATTAAGCATTCTGCTTCCTAGTAAATTCTCAACTCATTTAATATTCTCTGCACTCTAAGACCTTAACTTGTCTTGCTAATAAACACATTTCTAAGTATTTTCATCTGCCAAAACTTC
>VZTM01012579.1:551749-614873 GCA_013400555.1 Jacana jacana | reverse complement strand
GAGAGGAGAGGAGAGGAGAGAGGCAGCTCTGGTCATCTTGTCCTGGCTGCCAGTGCCCCAGAGCTGATGACCACAGGCATCTGGCAGGGATCAGCGAGTCAAGACCTGGACTTCTGGAAGAACTGGAAGTCCTGCAGCTCTCTGCACACAGAGTGCCCTTGTTTAGCAGGGCTCAGAGAGGGCCCTGCACTGTGCTGCCTGCTCCCCAGCTTGGTTGGACAGCTGTTTTCTCCCTGTCACCCTCCCTAAATCAACAGGCTCCTGTGCCTGCTGCTTTTGTATTTTTCCCAGCAGAACTCAACAGATATGTGTTGCTAAACACTTTAATTGGATTAAGCAGGAGTTTAACTGTTATCTGGAGTTAAACCATTATCTGTGTGGTCTTAGCACAATCTTGTGGTTGGCCAGTGCAGAGAGTTGGACTACAGCCGCCCACTGCATCCCATGAAGACACCAGCTGGTCCTCCTAAGTGGGCAAAGCTGAAACCTTTGGGAGAAGGAGATGTGAGGACTTCTGTGGAGACTGGGGCACTCAGACAGTCTGATGGCAGTAGCCACAAAAGCGATGAAAATCGAGGAACAAATGAAGCACTGACTACTTACTGCCTAGTAAAGCTGAAAGCGGAACCAGTATAATAATTAGTCACTTATGCAGTGATACCTGCCTGCCCTTTTCCAGACCGGGGAGGGGGATACATTTTGCAAGTGTCTTCCTTCATCAGAGCAGCCTTTCTGCATCTTTGCACAGGCCCCAGTGCTCCCCAGTAGCTGCAGAGGCAAGGAAGGGATGGTTATGACATTAACTCACAGGAAAATCATGAAGCTAAATATTCTGGACATTAATAGAGGACAGTGGCACTTCCAGAAACCCCTTTGGAATTAGGTGGTCTCTCATATGACTTACCAAAGAACTTGTGAGACCTGTTTCAGGTTGGGAGAAATGGCCCTAAATAATGAGCCGAGAGAGCTGATCCAGATCCAGAACATTAAAACTCTGAAGACCCCCTCTAAGGATGTTAGAAGGCAAGGAGCTAGTGTGGCTGCATTCACTACTGTCATTACCTGCAAATGAAGGCAGCAGCTCTGACTCATGTGCTTATGGAGGAGAATTATAAAGAGATCTGTATTCCCAATTACTCCCCGGGCTGGAGGGCAGGAGCTGAGAGATAATGGGCAAATCAGATTCAGAGGTGGAGGAAAGCTGTTTCTCTTCCTCTGCATGGCTGCGCGAAGCCCACAAACATGGGATTTGAATTTTCTTATCTCTGACATAGCATCAGCTTGAGAAAATATGGACACGCCTCCACTGCTGATATTCACACCATGTGCTGCCTTGGCATGGTTTTTGACATTGGGATGAGCCTTAACTCGGGTACTGATCGGTGCCACGCTGCAAATAGGGCTTAAGGCACTTGCTGCTGCTGGCCCAGGGGACACGCTCTGAGCCCTGATCCCCCAAACCATCCTGAAGTTGCTCAGCTGCTGGGCTGGGGAAATGTTTTACAAATCAAGGCAAATGAAATTTGGTTTCACATAATTTCCTCAGTTTCAGTCCTGCTCGTTGACAGAGAGGAAATGCTTTTCACATGCCAGCTGGTGACACTGCTTCATTATAAATTGCTCACCTCCCGTTTTTAAGTCATGGCTGCAAAACACAGAAAGAGCTCTCAGATCAGCCAGTCTGTCATCTCTGCTGTATCCACTGGTGCTTGGGCTTGAAGGTTTTCAAAAGTCACCTATAGATTTAACTCCTTTGCCTGAAGACAGGCTTGGAAACCTTGGGACTGTCCAAGTAACCCTACAACGTCCTCCTTGGGTACCAGATCAGCTATGGGAATAGGGTCAGATGGACACCCCTTCCTCCTACTAGCTTTGAAAGGTCACTTTGTCTTGCCTCCCCTGTGCTCCCCCTGCTCCTGTTGCAGTGTCTGTGACCCCCTGAGGCCCATGCCCTCGGAAAGCACCACACTCCCTGCAGCCTGGTGTTAAATACCACAGCGCAAGAGTGTGTGTGTGGGGTGTCTGCAAAGCTCCCCCCATGGGAAGAGGGCTGGGAGCGAGCACTCACTGGTACTTTTCCATCCTCCTCCTCACAGGCTGCTGGCTGCCTTGGTGGGACCTCTTTGTAGGGCTGAAGCCAAGAAGTGTCCTGTGACGTGGCCAGCCTTCCTTTGCCAGGAACCACCTTTGCAGCAGCAGCAGCAGCAGTGTCTTCTCCAGCCTCATAATAACTTTATTTTCATTTCCCTCTCCCAGATAGGCAGGGGAGGGAAGGCAGCCAGCAAGCCCACAGGGATGGAGATGTCAACTACATGGGGAGAGGCAGGAATTTAGCAGCCTCTGAGCAAACCCAGCACTTCTGAGGGGCTGACTGCCATTTGCACACCTTTGCAGATTCCAGTTCCTCCACTGGAGTTTAACTCCTCCAGTGCCATGCTACCGCAGGCACAGGTTAATTGTGGTCTTCTCCGTCTCAAAAGGCATCTGCTTTCTTGATGCTCATGATGCACGATTTAGAAAGGTGATGAGTGAAGAAGGAAGTTGGGAAGTTCTTTAAGAGGAGGGACAAGCTCTGTTTCTCATTTCTGATCCTTTTCTGAGTGATCTGGATGGCTCTTGGTCTGTGTTTGGGCAGCATCTGCAAGCAATATGTGTCTTTGGTGAGCAGGTTTTATTTCATAATTGGACTCTTCAGTGCTGCAAAAATAATTGAAGTCAATTATAAATTATCTGCCAAAGCAGAATTGAAATGAGATCCTGGGAATCCACTTTAGCCTTAGACTGGAAGATTTTTAGCCAGGTCCTAAGGCTATTGGTGACATTACAGGTGGGTGTAGCGATGTTTCTGAAGACCAATATAAAATCCTGCGTGACAAAATTGGCAGCATCACGCACTAGACATTTTACAAGGCAGTAAGCACTTTGAGGTGGAAAGAGGGAGGGTGCTATCTAGCTCTAAAGCTAACTTCAATGCTCTTGTTAATTGCAATTGAGTCATGAGGCTTTGCACACCCCAGATACAGCACATGGTGCAGTGTATGCATGGACACCACTTCAAGGCTTTACCCCTTTGACGTCCCCTCATTGGCTTGAATGGCTGAGATGGTAGTTTCTTGTCCTTGTGTGAGGACAGAGACTATGTGAGACAAAGAGCTGGACTCTGTGCCCAGCTTAATCCCAGTCCTCCATATTATCTTGGGCACAGCCCTCATGCCAAGTTTTGCAATGTTTTTTAGCACAGACACCATCACAACCTCTGCATTCACATGATGAGGGAGGAGAGAGAGCCAGGACCAGGCTGCCACAAATGAGCCACATTTCCTGGAGGGGAGCAAACAAACCAAACCACCCATGCCTCATTTCACCAGAGCATGTGGACACCAGCTTACGCACACTCCACAAGTGGCAACAAACAACAGTGACTTTTTTTCCTTGCAGGAAAAAAAACAGTCAAAACCAGTCCAGAATGAAAAACACCACCTTGAACAACATGGCATCTTGTATTCTGGCTGGCAGTTGTGATTTGGTGGGGTTTTTGAAAAAACACGATGTTCCTTTGAGTGGACAACAGAAAGACGTCTGAGAAAAGCAGAATTCAGCCCAGCGCCATGATCCCCTTGGGCTAGTGCCCCTGTGAACCAGTCCCCTCCACTAGCCATATCTTGTGTCTACCTGTGTCTGTAAGTCACTTCTTCTCCATCTCCATTTTCCCCCTCTTTGCAGCTCTGAACACTGCGTGGTCTATAGCTCCAGCTGGGGAACAAGTGAGGACCTGTGTCTGCTCTGACCGGAGCCAATTGCTGTGTGTAAAGTGATTGAATACAAAAATTAGAAGTGAAAAGGAGGTTGGGGTGAGGCAGCCAAAGCAAACACACGTAGCAAATGCAGGGGGAGAAGAAAGGCCAGTAAGATCCCTAAATTGGGTAGGTCGTAGAGTGTTGTGACAGAGGTCAGGGAGAGAAACATGATCTGGTTTTGCTCCCAGGGGGCTGTTCTGACAAGCTCACCAGGAGAAGGTTTGGTTGCAGTGGGGCTTTTTGCTCCAGAGATGTTTTAGAAAGCAAAGCTGGGTTGGGGTGGGATTTATCGGAGGACCAGTCTGGGTGGTGCAGTGGGAGCTCTGGGTGGTGCAGTGGAAGCAAAGAGCATTGTGGCTTTCTCACAGGCTGGTTTGTTGCAGGGCCTCTTCCCAACTCACCATTACTCCCTGTTTCCCAAACAAGAGCTTGTACATCCCCAGCACAGCCCCTAACTTCTCCCAGATTCTTTGGCTCAACCTGCCTGGAGAGGATACACATGGAGTTGATGGGAGCACTTGTTCAGCACCTTGCCACCCCCACCAAAAGGCCTGGCATGGGAGCAGGTCCCCAGTGTGCTCTTCTACATGTTTGTAAAAAGCTTTTGAGTCATCCCAGCCAGCCTGTGGGTTATATGTGAGCTGCACCCTTCATTTACTTGGCACCTACATTTGGTGATTGGCCACCAGAGTCTGGCCCCCTGATTGTACGGAGCATGTTTTCAAAAACAGGACAATAACAATAATGTGCTGCTTCTTAGGTATTTCCTTCCAGGTAGAACTTTGTGCTACCCTGTATACAGTCATCAGACTCACAAATATTTTTGCAAGCTCCCAATGGCTGGAGGAGTGTTTGTGTACAACAAATATGACCCTGAATCTCAGCAAATAGACCTTGGTACCTTCTGGGGGGAATAGTTGTCTACTGCACAGCGAGAGAATAAAACAACTTTTCTCTAGAGCAGCAGCCCCTCTCAGCTTTCACACTGCCTAGGTCCAAAAGCCATTATGATTTGATAGTATTTTTGCCTGCGTGAGTTGGGAATCCCGGTTTTGATCCCAGTGACAGTGTGCTTAAACACCCAGCAGCTGTGGGACTTGGCAGTGCTTGGCTTTGGGACTGGGCAAAAGGATCAAGGTCACCCTACACGCTCTGGAGTTTTCCCTGTGCTTCTGCCAGGAGGTTCAACTTACCTTTGAGCACATTGATCAATGAGAAGTTTCTGTCTCATTTCTGCCCAGGCTGTGCCTGCACTTCTGAGCAGAGGCTATCTCATCTACCTTTACCAACCCAGCTCTTCCCTTGGAGCTATGAGTGTCTTCAGTGACTTGATACACGGTGACGAGGTTTCAAATTTCCTCTGAAAATCAGCTTCCTAGAGATTATAGAGATTCTGGAAGTGTGTTCATACATGACCATAAGTAACTGCAAGTGAGGTGCGAAAGAGTTGGGAAATGCAGATCAGCCACGCACCAGTGAGTAAGTGGAGCCACAATGGTTTCTCCCAGCTGCAGATCTGATTGCTAGAACACATGCAATATATTTTCAAAAACAAGAAATTCAGCTTCCAACAAGAAAAAAAAAAACAAAGAAATTGTATGCGCTTGTTCTGCATCCATGAGTTCAGGAAAATGGAGCTGGTGCTGGCTTGGGCCTATTTTAGGAAGAAGATGATATCTCTGTCGAGCTGTAATGAGAAATGTGCACCCTTCTGTGTAAATATCCATCAGGTAAAATAATGTGGACTCTGGCATCACTTGAGAAAAAATGAAATTGTTAGAATAAAAGATCAGCATGGGATTCAAGCCTTTCCTCAAATGGAAACACTTTGGCTCCCCTGAGGAATTTCTTTAGCAATCCTTATCCTTAAAGATAAAGATTGTCTCTTGAAAAGAAGGTAAAATACTTCACTTTTTTCTCTTGTTTTTAGCTCTCAGCCTTATTACTCATACTAAAACCTGAAGATACTATTTCTTTACTTGTGGCTTTCTCCTTGTTTCTTACTGTACTCGTGCCTCAGCTTGTCCTGTTATCTCTACAGACAGAGGGAACATATCTAATCAGAAAAAGACAGTGATGAGATTAAGCAGAAAGGATGAAAGGATGTTATTTTTGGTTAAGATTTGATAAGCATAACAATAAAACCCGGGATGGCAGTAGGCATGATTCCTTCTGAGCTTTCTGCAGGCTCTGGGAGGAAGCTGCCCCTTCCTCCCAGCCCTGGCTGCTGTTGTGGGGCTGTCAGGTACTCCTGGAAACACCCTGTGGCTTTGGAAATCTACAGCA
Source organism: Jacana jacana (assembly GCA_013400555.1). Taxonomy (NCBI): domain Eukaryota; kingdom Metazoa; phylum Chordata; class Aves; order Charadriiformes; family Jacanidae; genus Jacana; species Jacana jacana. Next base: position 608,790 of record VZTM01012579.1, on the reverse strand, counting down.
CAGAAAAAGGCTATTTGAGTTTCAATTTCACGATTTAGGGAAAAAAATAATAAGAAAAAGCAATTTAGCACTTGGCATATTCCCCTCCTCTTCACTTTCATGTGGTTTGTCACACGGTAAGAGATTTATGTGCTTGCACGTCCAGCTAGCAGCAGGCAAACAGCATTTTGCTGGTGGCCACAGATTCTGCCACTTAAAACTGCCAGTGAATATACATTTCCCCCTCTAATCACTGAGGAAAGCAAAGATCTGTTTGACCCACTATGGGGAAACCCATGATTGTGTTTGTTTTCCATTTTGCACTTGTTGATAACGAACCAGGTGCCAATGTGTTTCAGGAGCAGAAACCAAGGGTTACCTCTGTCACGTCAATGTTTTCTGAGAAGCAGGGTTATGGGAGGAAGGTGCTGCTTCCCCAGGCTCATGTGCCTCTACAGAATTCAGCCGGAGCTTATACAGGCTGCAGCTCTGCAGCCTGCTTGCTGCTATGGTCTCTATTACAACAACTAGCATGAAAAGAGGAGAGGAGAATAAGGCAAATCCCAGGGGAGCACCGTCCAAGTGTAAGGAGTGAAAATGTTAAGGCAGGCCAAGAAAGATTATTCTCCTGCTGAAAATCTGTTGTGCTCACTCTGGAGCAGGGAGCTGGCAGAGGGGCTGGAGCCGCGTCAGTGTCAGTGAGCCTCCCTGAATGGCCCTTTTCAGCCTGCAGTTTGTGAAGAAAAGTGGGAAGGAGCCAAAACCAGGGTGGAGGAACATATAAATACTATGTGTAAGCAGTGATGTTTTTTATTTGGAAGCAGACCCATGCAGTTGAGACTCACCTTGGATAACTCACAGCGGGGGTGGGAGAGCTCCTCCCCTCTCCACTTACTACCGAAAAGTGAGTTTTAGGAGGCTTTGGCTTATTTGCTGGGCTTTGGGAACTGCCTGTGCAGTGCAGAGGTACAACTCAGAAATGCTGCTGCCAGCAGCTCCCAGTGCTCCCAGGTGCTGGGGTGGGTTTTGTCATGTCTAGATGAGACAAATCTCTCCTGCGCTCCTGCCTTCCCATGAGGGAAGTTTCCAGGGAGTATTAATGAAATGTATGATGTGGGATGCACGTGCAGGGCAGCAAGACCATCCACCCAGGGAGCTAACATGCTGTCACAGAAATAATGTCCTGCCAAGTGTGGCTTTGCTGCGAGTCCCTGTTGGGGACCTGCTCTAATCTTGCAAGGGAAACAGTTTAATCCCATGTCACACACAGACAATATGAGTTGTGTAGACAGAAAGAAAAAAAAAGGATGGACCTTTAACTTCCTCTGCACCTCCGGCTATTCTCTAACCATTTCTTCCCAGAAAAATAAGGACCAAAGTGCTTAATTAGAAAAGATACTGGTTTATACATTTGTACAGAATTTTCATCCTCAGGCTAAGTGCTCCACAGAAAGTTAAAGTGTGCAGGAACAGGGCAAACACGGTAAGTGTTCCGTGCTCAGCTGTAGCTGCCTCGTAACAGTGGCGTTGTGCGGTGAGGAGCTGTGAAAGTGAGCTGCCACGTTTCCCTGCCGCCTCCCAGCCCCAAAATCCCACAGAGCTCTGTCGTGTCTGGTGGGGGGCTGCTCTGCATGCAACTGTCCAGCTGTCCCACACAGCAGAGTAGGATGGGGAAGGAATTGGAAAAGCCAGGAGAGCTGGTGTATTCACATGAATTAGTTGTTTGGTTTTTTTTTTTAAATTCTCCCTGTGGAAAGATCCATTCTTCTTTTGTCAGAGATGGCAGGTATAATTTAAAAAAACCAAACAAACTCTTGGAAGCTCAAGAAAAGAAGAGACGTATTTCACGTGAAGTCAATATTTTGGGCTCGTGTTCCCGTGACAAATGTCTGAAATTGGTGAAGCCAAAGGAAGGATTTTCTTTGCTTCTAAATTTTCACACTTCGGCCAAGGACTGAGTCTCAGCATGAACATCTGCAGTGGGGTGGTGAGGGTGGCCATCCCTTGGCTCAGTGGAGACCAGCTCCTTCAGCAAGGCAAAAAGGGGAAAAGAAGGAGAAAAACGGTGGAGTGGGCTCGTGTTATGCACTAGCAGATGGAGGAAAGGGAATAAACAGAAGCTGTTTGCTTCCCCTGGCTGAGAGAGAGTAGCTGGGCTGGCAGGAGGGAATGGACGGGAGGCAAGCAGGAAGGCTGGCAGATGGTCAGTCTCGTGGAGGGGAGTGGGTGGCTCATGCAAAGGTGGCTGGAGGGGTTGTCTCAGGCACAGGATGGAGTTCCCATGTTGCTCAGGAAGTCTGTGGTGTGTGTCCTTTTCCCATCTTCCCATGCTTAAGTGACACATCCTGTTCATGATGCCAGCAGCGAATGGATTCCACCCATCCTCCTGAAGCTGCTCCTTACCTCACTAGAAGATAGAGGTCCTGAGAGGGAAGGCAGAGAACTGGCTTTTCTTGCTACAGAAGAAGGAGAAAGAGCTCTGGTCACTGTGAGAAACTTTGCTAGGTCCTCCCGAAGCATGTGACCTACTGCCTCACTCAGACACTGGTCCAAACTCTGACCTCAACTACCCCATGAAATAAATCCCTTCCTCCCTCCAAAAGCACCGTGTAATTTTATGGAGACTGTGCAGCTCCCTCTCCTGCTTTTCCACCTGCTCTAGGCCATGGATCTTCTACAAGATGACTTGCTGTGCCTCTCCATTAACTACTTTGAGAAGACCCTTTCTCTCTCCCAGTTCTCAGTCCCACCCCTCACTGTCTCAGCAGCTTAGAGAGCTGTGCTCTGAGTAGAACCACTCACTTGCACCTTCTTCTGCCCCATGCCCTCTGGTGTGACCACTTGGGCAGGTTAACAGGCTTTTCCCCACTCAAGACAGCAGAAAAGTGCCAGCAGGCAGAGGAATTGTTTTCCTTCAGCTTTTCTCAGTGGGTGTTACTGCTGTATGAGAGGGTGTAAAGCTGCTTCGCCCAATGGAGCTGGCAGGTTTGGATCTTCCTGCCATTAACACCTATGCAAAAAGCATTAGTGTGTCAGAGGGAAACACTGACTCCCTGAGCCGAGTGGATGGAACAAGGATAAAAGCTATAGAAACATCTGTACTGGCGTGGAGTCTCACTAGTAAAAACACTTCAATCCAGTAGTACCCACATATCCCTCGGGCCTTTCAGAAGGAAAGGGACCATTGCATACTGGGAGCTGTAGTTCCTTTGAGCTGCTGAGGTCCCAGCTGCCGGGAGAGGAACCTGTGGAATTTTGTCTGAAGAGAGGACTCCTCATGGTGCTTCAGTTATGAGATAGGATTGCATTTAATACACCTCATCTGAACACTTGCAACCTTTGTTTTGCTTGAAACAGAAGGAAAATTCTGGGTTTTCCTTGTTGTGTCCTTCCCGCTTGTCTTTGCCTTGGGAAGATGCTGTGCTACCTTACACCACCACCTAGGAACCTCTCAGGGCAGGAGAATCCCTGCTCATCATTCCTTCTCTGTGTGTTCTTATGCCCCTAGCTGAGGAGGGTGGGTCACAGAGCACCCCAGTGTACTGGCAGTGGCAAAGCAGGTCCCACAGCTGAATGCAAGTGAGATCAGTCCAGAGCCAGCAGCAGACTCTCACTAACCCCCAGGACTGGCCGTAGCACGCAACAGCAAGGGAGAACATCCTGCCCAGCTGGGTTATGCAGCCAGGTTCAGGGCTGTTACCCACTTAAGTATTCCATGTCAGGCCGGTAAGATCACCCCAGTGTGAAAATTATTCAGGGGGTTTTATAGCATTTTTCAAATAAACATGCAGCACAGACTATTTCCATGACTTTCCCAGCCTCCTGTAAAATTCGTCGAGTGCTTGGGGAACAAATTAACTCTGTGTGCCTGGAGTGGAGAGCTCTGCAACAAGAGAAGGTCTTCTGCCCCTCACCACCCGCAGAGCTGTGGGATGTATGGAGTCCCCCTGCCCCTTTGTCGATGCAGGAGCCAAGAGAAGGATTGGTTTTGAGTATTAAGAACCTCCATGAGCCCCTAGCCAGCTGCCTATGTTAAAATACATCAACATCAGAGAGGCTAAGAGGGCTAGATGCCTCCATGAATGATGGGAAGCAGACAATCCTTCCCATGGGGAACTCCCCTGAGATGGCAGTGAAACTCTCCCAGGAAGAAACTGCAGTCCTGTCACCTCCTCCTGGCCTTAAAAGAGAGCATTTCATCTTGGTGTGTGTCCTGCCGAGCGTGCGGTTGAGCAGCCCGGTTTATGGAGGGTGAAATCATTAACACGCCGGGAGCATGAATGCCCCGCTTCTACAGCAGCCGCCGGGAGGGCTCAGCGGGGCCGAGGCACAAGCGAGCCAGCTGAGACCTGAAAGGGCTCAAACATCCCCCCACACATCAGGGCGGCTCTTGTTCGAATGAGACTGTTTAAAATACTGTACATAACGTTGAAAACCACCCATTAATTAGAAACGCCTATTTCTCTTTGTCCCTTAGGTGACAGAGATGCAGTCTGAGGCTCTTCCCTTTCAGTTCTCTCCATTTCCTCTCCCAAGAACCTTTTCTTTTTTGACGTGTTTTCATTGTTGCCAAAACCACCAACAGCGTTTCTCTGTGGGGGGTTAAATGTGGGAAAAAAGAAGGTTGGGTAGTGGCTGCCATCCCTGGCGTGTCAGGAGATGCTCCAGGAGCCTTCTTGGTGCACCAGAACCTGTGTTAATCTTGTTAGCTGCCTTTGCAGTCAGCCAGAAGGATGGTCCCTGACTGCTCCACTGCTCAGCTTCCAGGATCTGCAGGTCTAAGGCAGTGATGGCAATGGCAGAGGGATCTGGTTCCATGGCCAGCTGTGGCTGGGATCAGATCCCCTCTGCCTCCTTTTCCACACCAGCCAGCAGAATTGCCCCAAAGCCATAGACCCTCAGGCTCTCCTTTAGCTTTGGTTTTGTTTTGGTTTTGATCAAACCAAACCACAGTTCTCAGCAAGGGCCTCAGAAGACCTCTAGCAGGAACAAGGCAGACCGAGAGAGAGTGGCTCTCAAAAGCTCTTCTGTCGCATATATGATTTTCTTTGCCACTCTGAGTCAGCATTTGGCCTTACATTTTTGCTTTTCCCTGCCCAGCTAGAAGAGTGGAAGAACTGGAGTTCCCAAGTATTTAGTAAGTAATGTGACTAAAGAATAAAAACAGTGATTCATGCCTTTATTTGTGAGCTTGAGCTCTCTGTTTGGATTGCTGCTATTTATGGGTGGCGCAAAGTTGTTTCTGGGTGAAAATATTTGCAAACCTCCATATTCTTTAACCTTACTGATCATCTCTCACATGTACTTGCCATACGGGTGCTATTTTTTGTCATTGCTCTTTTAAACTGATTTCCTGTTCTCCATTCAGAAATGGAAAATAAAACCCCCAAACCAACACCCTCAAGAACAAAACCAAACCCAAACCCAAAAATCAAAACTTGGTGCAATTCAGCTCCTGAATGCCCAGTGTAAGGTGCAAACTGTAAATAGCCATCAGATGCTTCTTAGCCTAAAAACCACTGAAGAGAGGTTCATTGGTAGGTGCTTTGGAGTAGCAAAGGTTCTCAAAGAAATTGGGGTCACTCCACTAGCAAAGTGAAGAAAAGGCCATGCCCTGACAAATAATGACTGGAGTAGGAGATGCTGCTCCTGGAGAAATTCCCAACAAATCAGTCTCCAATCCTTTGTGATAATGAGATGCTCTAATAACCCAATCTGGTGTTTCTCCCATGACTGACATCTTTGCCTTCTTCACAAGCACCTAAACCCCACCTTTGGGGTAACCCAGTCTTTGCACTTTTGGGGTTACCCAGGTTAAAAAAAAAAGAGAGTCATTGAACTGTGGCAGCTTCAGATGTTTTTTCCATTAAAGATGCCTGGCACAGTGATTTCCCTTCTGTCTCACCCTTTGGAGCTCTGCCTCACACTTTATCCACATTTAGGTTCAGGACGTCAAGATGTCTGAGCCCAAGTGGTTTGGGAGTAAACAGTTTTAATAGAAATACCTCTGGACAATGCCTCTATATTTAAAAAGTAACTATATATACTATCTGTACAGGCTATTAATGGGGTCTTTGGCCACACAAATTAATTCAGTCACCGAGCTCAAGAGCACATTCAGTTATTAGTCACCTCCTTGACATCTCTGAGATGAATCCTGCTAGGAAAAGTTGTATGGGAGCTTCAGCTTGTGTCAAAGAGGGCATAGACCTTAGCCAGATTAACCACAAACCCACTGGGATGGGTGTCTTAGGCACAGAGCTGCTAAGGAAGCAGATTTGTTCCGACTTCTTCCAACGTCATGAAATTATTATTGTCATCAGTTGACATGGATGCTACGGTCTGGGTGGGAAAAAAAAGAATCAGATTTATTGAATCCTTTTGTCTCCTGTGATTTTACAGTTGTGCTTTTGTTCCTGTCTCTCTCATTGGTATTTCCTTGGCAGCTCATGAGGGATTGCTTTTTTTGAATGATTGAGCTTCTTTTGCGCCAAAAGAGAAAGGAGAGACAACCATTCTCCAAAGCTCAGGAAATGTGACATCACCCAAAATGCAGACCCAGCTTTTTGGCAGCCAGGTGGTAAAATGAAATATTCTCGGCTGCCTCAGCATCTCCACTGCAAGGAAATTAGAAGCAGAAACTTGGGATGACAGCCCTTGGCAGCTCTATTCAACTTCGGTTTGGGACGCTAAGAATGCCAGCTTGGTAAGGCTGTTAGAGAGAATAATAAAGAGGCCTAAATTTTGCCAGAATTGTGGCTTTCTGCTCTACCACTGAGCAGAAGCTGTGAGTGGTGACTCACACGTCGCTTGACACAGTCTGGCACTTTGGGTAGATCATTGGCCCGGGGAATCACAGAGCTGCCGTTATCCCGGCCAACCCACCGCCGCATCTCAGCAGCCCTGGCACAGGAACGGCGGCACTCGCATACAGAGGGGCAGGGGAAGCTGGCAGAAAACAGGCATTTTACTCCACATGCAGACAGGCTGCAGAGCATGGGAGCTAACGGACATCTAACAGCGAGGGCTAATGTTTGAAAGAGTGTGCTTCCATTTCGGTGGTGGGCACGGGCTGCCACTGAAAACAAAAAGAGGGTTTTAGACAGAGCTTAGCACTTTGGGAAAGAAAATGTGGCCAGAAGTCTTGCAGTGGGATAGCTGGCTGCTAGGGCTCTGGAAGGCAGAGCTTTGTCCCCAAGAAGTACATCTCTCCCCGATCCCGGCATTGATAGGAAGAACAACTTCTGACGCTGCAGGATTTTCCAGGTGACATTTTATGGCCTGGGTGTATGCAGGGAGGTCCAGTGGAAAAGCCACCAGTTCTGCTCTTAAAACCTTAAAACATCTCTGCATTTCTCGTGCCTACACGCTTTGATCAGCTTGACACAAGCTCTTTATCTCATGAACAGGTTTGACAGTTTTGTACTGCTGTTTGGCATCTGCCATATGCAGAACAAGCCGTCACCTTCCCCAGCTGACATGTGACAGCACAGAGTCCAGAGCTCTGAAATGTGTTCCAGATAGGCACCAAGGGCTGCCCAAGTAACACCATGTACTTGGTCCTCCACAACAGGGACAGCACAGATGGCCAAACACAGCAGTCACACATCCCATATACTTGGTATAATTCTGTTATAACCTCTGGGTATTACGAGGCTGTCTCCTGGGAGCCATTCCAGGGGACATTTCAGCTGCAGCGTTTGAAAGAGCCTTCATTACCTCCTAGCAGAGATATTAATATAACCTCTCCCAGCACAACAAAGGTAGCCTTTATCCGGGAACCCAAACCATCACGGGAATAAGAAATGAACCATATGTGCCTTAAGTGGGTTACAGTCACCCAGCCTGTTCTCAAGGCTGCATGCCACCTGGAGAAGGGCAGTCTTGGGGAGGGAGGGACAGACTCAAGCGGCCCTGACCACAGCACCATGACCAACCCCAGGCAGCACAGCCAGTGTGCCACAGACCCCCTGCAATATCACACTTGTACGATGGAGTGAATGCTCTTTGCTGCAGCAAATTCCCAGGACAAAAGGAGAACTTCAAAAGCCAGGTCGGTGCCCAGAGGAGGGCAGTGATAAAGACTAGTGATGACGACTCCTCTCTATCCCTAGATGGGTGGAAGTGGAGAAAGTGTCTCAGAGCTGTTCAGAGCTTGCTGGGTGCTCTGTTCAGAGCTTGCTGGGTGCTAGACTCTGCCAAGCAGCGGCAGCGTGTGATACTGCAGGCTAGTGGACCCTCTGCAGAACTAAGCCACAGTGCAAATGGCTCATCTCGAGCTCCATGGCTGCTTTTTGACACAGGCTGGCTTGGGTATTGCTACACTGCACCCTGTTGGGCTGTTTCACTGCATTCCTGCCTGTGCATGGGATTAAAGGGAAGGTGGAAAGGAGCAGCCCCTGGTCCTCAAGGTTGAGCTTCACTCCGTGGTTATCCTATAGTCACACCTACTACACCCTGCTGCTGTTGTCACACTTGTTTGGTAGAGACATGAGAGATGTTAGGCATGGGAACCAGACATCTTTGTCCTACCCAGGCACAGTTGCCTCAGCAATTCTAGTCTTTTCTGGTTATTTTTACTTGACCCGCAGCATTGGTTGTACTTCTGCTTTTCTGCCAGGTGTGCCTGTGATGGCTCGCTTTAGAACAAACCTGGGGATGACTGTTCCTGTTTATTTTTAGAGGAGAGCCTATATGGAAGTGTTCTTCTCCTACTCCATGCCAGGGCCAGGTTCAGTGGTGGAGGAAAATATTGAGAAAAGCAAAGAGAGTGGGAAAATAAAAAGCTCAGCTCTTAGCTTCCACACACACACGAGGAGACCCAAGAAGCAGGTAGAGCCTTCTCGTGTTGAGTCCTTAAAAGCTTCATTGTGATGTCTTTGCAAGAACATATTTATTTTGTTTCCTGAGCCGTATGAGCAGGGCATTGTATCTGCTGGATTAAGGCAGCTCTGTGCTGCTCGGAGAACTATGAAATCCCTCCTCTGTCAAGCTGGTGTGAAAGGATCCCATTCATCTGGGCACTCCCGCCCGGTGGGGTCTGCTTAGCATTCATCCCAAAGTGCGACATAGCTCCTGCTGCTGTCTCTGGCTCACGCTGCTCCTTCCCTCCTCTCCCACATCCTCGCTGCCCCACATGTGCTGTCAGCCAAGAAAAGAGAATAGGGGACCTTTGCCCTGCGGCCGCTCACGGGCCGCTTCCCACTCATTGGTATGCAGCGGGCATTTGCCCCAGTACCCTACTTTGGGCCAGTAAAATGCTCCTGGCCCCGCTATGTGCCAGCGACGTGCGGTGCAGCAGATCCAAGGGATGGGGGCACCGTGGGAGGGCAGTGACGACATGTGAATCAGCAGCATCCATGCCATGGCAGCCAGGGCACTCACCCAAGTGAGCAGTGCAGGTTCTGGTGGGGTCATGGGAGGAAAGGGTACGTGTGAGTGTGAGTGTGTGTGTGTGTGTGTGTGCGTGAGTGCGCCTGTGCACACATGGAGGTCAGCGTGTGAAGGGGGACGTGATGTACAGGAGCTCTGAGGGTTGGGGTGGGGGGGAGATGTAAATCAGTGAAACAGCTCATCGTTTCACATGTGTGGGAGACATCAAGGGCTTGACCAGTTTCCGCTTTCTTCTCCGATGTTTGCTTTAATGGTGACCAGCCGTTGGGTTTTGATCATAGTTCAGATTCCTGATACAAAGCCAGATACTATTTATTCACTCTAATTTGTCTTTTCTAACATCTGTCTAGGGTTTGACCTTTTTTTATTTTTTTTTTCTGGCAACTACTGGTTAGAGACAATGTTGGGGGGAAATCATGAGGACAGTTACTGAGAACTAAGTATTATCCAAGCCAGACACTAAGCAATGTTTCCTTCCCTGCTCAGACCTTGTCCAGATGAGACTAGACCTGTGCCTGAGCATCTGTGCTCAACAAAGCTCCCAAATAACTTGTACCTGAGAGATAAGGATGGCTCTAAATCAGCCCAGCCCATGCAGTATGTGGGACTGAAAGAGCAACTGTTGCTCAGAGCTGTTTCTCCTTCTGAGGGTGTTAATTTCTGCATGCACATGAATTGACAGACTTGTCAGTTGAAACTCAGTATTGGGAAATAGGTTGGTCAGCTTGGACTGGAGCTTGAGGATTCAGGCAGGCAGTGTTCCGGCAGGTCAGCAGTGCAGAAGGATTTGGAGGCACAGATTACAATCAGAGGGCAGTGTCTCAACCTCCTGGGTCGCTCTGCACCTCCCAGGGCCTGGATGGGACTGGATGGGGTATAGGTGATCCTCAGATGGGTTGTTCTATCATTATGTGTGGCTCTTGCAGCCGAAGGAAGTATCTAAAGTCTCCTTGGGAAACGAAGAACATAGCGACAGCAGAGGAAGCCAGCCAAGCCTCACAGTGTGTGGCCACGTTGGACCTCAGCTTTGCCCATCAATAACACCATTTATTGTTTTTAGAGGGAAAAATATACGTTTGTGAAAACAAGATTTCCCAAGCTGACTGATTCTTTGGTGAGGGGGAGAAAAGGGTTTCTGGCATAGCTGGAAGGCACCGCTTTGCTGCCTTCTGGGCCCCTCTAGAGGCATCACATTTCACTCGAGTTGTCATTTCTGGTTACACTTCCAACCCTTTCTATTAATGGTAGGCAGGAAACAAGCGCCCCTTTCTTCCCACCACAGGACTTGCTTGGGTGTGTGTGGGGAAGCTGGTCCCCAAAGAAAGAACTACTGAGGGGTGACGATCCCATTGCACCCTCCTGGTGATGGCTTGGCCACAATCTGCATGGGAGAGAGCGAGCCTGCAGGGCCGGCAGCAAATGAAACTCCATCTCCATAGCTGAGCGCTGACCTCACTGGAGACATGACGTAATCACAGAGCTCGTGAGAGAAAGCCCTGGGGACTGGCGGCTTAAAACACTGCTGCCTTATGCCTGGAACAACACTTCCAGTCTTCAAGCCTTAAGAAGCTCTGGTGTGTTGGCAGGATGCTGCTCAGGGCTCACCGGAGGCTGTGGGACTTGGGGAAGCTGAATGCCAGTTCTGGTAGGAGCTCCAGGCTCCATTGATGCCTCCATGGACCTCTCTCCAGTGTCACTCTGAAGCAGCAAGTGAGCAGCTCTCTCTGCTAAAGGGCTCCTGCTGTCAAGATCTTTGCTGGTTTTGGTGTTATGTTTTACAGGACCAGCTATTGAAGGCAGAAGAAGCAATATCTGGTATTTCCACGTGGCAGATGGCAACTGGGACATTGTGTCCCTCTCTCAAGGGTCTGCTTCACTCCCCTTCCCATTGCAGTCTCCTCTGTGGTCAATGGAATCACACCAATTAACCAAGAGCGACCCGTGGGTGTTCGAGCACAGGTTTCATACACTGACAAGTGACTTCAGCATCCTACTGCTGTCTGTCACAGTATTGTCCAGGGTCAGCACAGGACCACTGAGGACAGTGCCACCAGCTCACTTAACGCCTGTTCACTCACACCCTCATCACAGTGTTTTTTTGGTGACACTCCCTGGGTTCATACTAGAGTGAGTAGTCTACCTGGCAGGAATGTCCAGTCCTCTGGGAAGGAGAACAGAGCTGCAGATACAAAGATGGGGAATTTGTTTTTGGAGGGGAAGGAGCAGATAAAATCTTCACCATCTGAGAAGACTCCTTCAAGAAGGAAAAGGTCTTCATCACACCACAGGAGACAGCAGTCTTATGACAGCTCATTTCATGTGGTGTTTGCTAAATAGAAGCCAGCTCTCTCTAAGAATGGGTTTTCCTGAGAAATTCCTACACTAATGTATGCAATCTGGTTGTGGAAGGGGTGTTATGCATCCTCCTGGGGCCTCATCCAGCAGGGGTGTGAATCTGTGACAGTTCCCTGGGGCTCAGCCGGGCTCATCAGCTCCAGAAGGAAAGGTTCAAGCTTCTGCACACTCTGCGTATCAGCCAGGACGTGCTGGCCAAGCCTTCACTCACGTATGGCGGGGAGCTAAGCATGCAAACCACACTAGCTATATTTCCTGAGTTTAAAACACCAGCAACCCCACTTCTAACCATTGCCAGGCTCCTGCTCCTCCAGCTGCACACATGTGATCCAGCTAGAAAAGAGGATTTAACAGTACCAGGAGCAGAAGTCATGCTCAGTCCAGCAGGACCATCTCAGAGCTGAAGGTCCCGATACGGTCCTAGTTTTTACATTTGGATCTTCGGGATGCAGGCTGGGACGGTCAAAGAGAGTTTCTACAGCCTGTTTGCCAGCTCCAAGTCTGTTGAAGGATCAACTGCTTTTGCTGGCAGTGGTGAGCCCCAACAGGGAACGCCATGCCCGTGACTGACCACCCAGTCAGGATCAGGTGTGATGCAAACGCTGACTGGCACTTGGAGGAGCAGGCTCCAGCGGAGTTTCTTTAGTCATTATATGATTCACACATTGGCAAGTGTGAATCTGTCCTGCCTTGTGTGATCTGAGGCTGTCTGTCGTCCCTTGTCATCACAACAAGGCTGGGCTGGGAGACAGACCAGCTCAGAAGGGGACTTAAAGACAGAAAGTCTTTGATGAGAAAAAAGAAGCATCTAAATGACTCTTTTCTCAGTAATTTTTGCTAATTATAAAGCCATTGACTGCTATTCCCAAAGCCTCCCTGCGTGAGGGAGCCTAATCACCGATGACAATTTTTTGGCATTTTCAGAGTTCTCACTGACAAGAACACACACCAGACACCTCCACCCAACGGCAACATCCGCCTTGACAAAATGGAGCCTCCATGTTATTCTCAGCTCCATCACTCACTCTGTCAAATTCTCTCCAGTTGCCCCGCTAGCCACTCCATGATGTTAGCTTAATGTACCTGTGGACATCTCAGTTGTTTACAGAGCATCCTTCTAACAAACAATCCAAACATCAGCTCCGTTCAAAAGCCACTTAGTGGTGTGCAGTGTCCAATAGAGGGTAAGACAGGAGCCCATTTGTGGGCTGTATTAAAGTGATTGGAGATTTGGCTTTATAAAGTCCTAGATTTTGTTCATGGAGGCTCCTGAACACCTTTGACACTGCTGGTTTAGATGTGGAGATGTTGCAGATAACTTTCAGCTCCAGAATAAAACCAGGCAAGAAACAGTATTGTCAACACGGCAAGGAACTGCTTGCCCAGTGGTTGAGGCATGGGAACCTGGGGGAAGGTTCCCATGCCTCATCTTCATGGTGTGCTTCATCTAGCCAGACCTAGGCCCAGTTTAAAGCTTCACCCAAACGTCACCACCAGCCACCCCTTCCGCCAGACATGAAAGCCAGTCAGACATGAGCCAAGACTCCTGCACTCAACATCCAAAGGTGCTGGCTAAGCCCCTTCCCTCTCCAGACATAATCCTAATTGCTGATGCTTGGCAGCCACTCCGCCATGAGCAATAAGGGAAATTCATATTTTGTGCTTTAAATGTGTTTATTAGCCAAGAAGTTATCACCTGAAAGTGGACGCTAGGGCATGTCCAGAAACCTCTTTCCCTAAGGTTCCCACCGACAATGTAGGTACTGTAATGTCTCATGGCAGCTTGGTACCAGCTTCACGGCTGCTAAAGCTGTGCAGAAGTCTAACGAAAGCCAAGGGTCTTTTTTAATGTCGCAGAGTAACTTTTTGAATGACTAACTCAGAAGCAAAGTTTTTTGAGAAGCTTTACGGTCACTGGAGGGAATCTGTGAGTTGCAATGTGTGGCTATTTGATGATGGAGAGCACGTAAAACGACCTCTTGGGACGGAGCTGGCACGCCTGCCCTCTTTATGCTTGTGACCTGGTGCAAATTCGCGCTCTGGTCTCGCAGCGTGAATATCCCACTCATCCGACTCCTCCACACCCCCAGTTAATTACAACTCTGCATTTCCTTAAAGAACCCCAGGTGCAAACATACAGATTAGAGGCGGTTACAGGAATAGGTTAGTTGGCTTGCAGAGCTAAAAGGTTATTGTTGCTTCCATGGAGGTTTTATACAGTGTGCGTGTGTGTGTGCATACATATATTTATATTTCAATTATATTTATGTTATTATTTCAATTACAACCATCCATCTCCTCATAATGCCCGATTTCATTCTGCACCAGATTAAGCCCTGGTTGAATGCCAGCTCTGAAATGGCATGAATGAGTCCTCACAGCTTGGGGAACCTTTCATCATGAAGGTCTTGAAATAAATGTCACCACCACTCTCATCTCTTTCTCTGAAACCCTCTTTTGCCCCATCCCTCCTTCCTGCTCACTGAGGACACTATGGCAGTGTATTGACTAGTGAAGAAAGAGACTCTTCTTAAGTATCATACGTGCCCTTTGGAGGGAGGTTAGGACAAGTGGACAGTTTGTGTTTGACTGTCCCTTGAGATGCTGTGACAAGGGTCTTGTCTTCACTGCCCAAATAAAAGTAACTGAAATCCATTACATTCTTCAGGTCAGATGCAGAAGTGAAGAGGAGGCATTATGGTTTTATTGCAAGACAAATTTACCTGAGCCAACCCTTGGCACCATTCAGATGTCCTCCTTGTGCTGGGATAAACACATACCTTTATTGCTAGAAAAGTCAAGATTAGTAACTGCAAGGATCATCCATGACCTGTCACATTGTGCAACCAGACTGAAGACTCATGAAGATATCTATTTAATTTAAAAACATAGATAGGCTTCAGCTTAGCCAACTGCAACCTGTTAAGGAGTATATGAAGAGAGGCAAGGAGTGGGGCTTTGGAGTTGACAGAGGGAGGTAAGGACTGGAGAGTTTGTTTCATGTTCTTGTCCCAGCAGAGCTGGAAACTCTCCCCTCTTTTCAAAACGTCCAGCATGTACATCCTTAGTCCTGTTATGTGGGAACACAAGAGTCATTATACGCAACCCTCCCACCTCCAACATTGTTTATGTAAGCAATGTGATATCTAGGAGCCATAAACACCTCCACAGCCTTTTGGGAGGCTTTAGCTGACACAAGAGGATCCTGCAGGGGGGCAGGGGATGAGGCTGTCACAGCCTAATGCTTTGCCATCTAGTCTTGGGGCATTTTGTATTCTAGGCTGATACATAGGAGCAGGGGACACATCATCTCTTGAACGCCAGGATGCCCAAAATGAGAAGGGTGTGAATCACCATGTGGAAAGCCACATCTGCACAATAGTCAAATTCCTGAGGATTCATATCTTTGGAGCTTTCAGCTGCACCCGTGCCAAGAGGAGTTGGTATAGTTCAAAACGAGACAGTTTGAAGTCTAAGGGTCTAGAAATCGTTTTACGGCTTCAGTCATTCTCACATGCTGCAATTATTGCTTTAGTAAATACATCGTCATGGAAGCATAAACTCCTTTAAAGCTAAAGAAATACCCCAAGCACCAACAAATGGATGGCATGCTGTGAGCTGTGAAGGAATAAATTTCCAGGCTCCTGTGGGCTCAGATGATTCAGGCTTTGCATTCTCATGGTTTATGATTCCACCAGATTTCCTTGATGCAATTATTTTCTTGTGACTCCACAGTCTACAAATTCTAAATATAACCTTGCACATAAAATAATACCCTCATTCCTGAAGTAGTCACTTGCCTAAAATCCTGCCAAACAGACGCTTTTTATATTACATTAGTCATGAGCTGTGGCTGACAACAAGTTCCGCTTTGCAGACCCCTCCCAGAAATCTTGTGGAAAAGTCCGTTCTTTCTTTCTTTCTTTTTTTTTAAATAATTCCAGGTTAACTGAGCATATCAGGCAGGAAAACATTAACATTTTCCAGAAGTGACAGATGTCTCATGTACCCTTTAACAGTTTAACAGTTGCTGCTGGTCCTTTAACAGATGTGTGGGAGGGATGCAAGTGACAGAGCTGGGAAGTGGCTTAATACCAATAAAGACATGAGGCCAGGCTTTGAAAATAGCATTTTTTTATTTTATTTTTTGTCCAGGAAGGACAAGTAAGTGAACTCAGAGACCCTCTATGCTACTTAGTGACAAGGTGCCCCACCGAATCTGAGGTTCAGACTTCCACCATCTCATCCTTTATGCTTTCACAGCTCAGGTGATGAGCCAGGTGAAGGCTGTAGAATGCTCCCAAGATCAAGAGAGTCCTTCAGAGCTCCTCCAGGCTGGGGTAGGAGAGGCATTCCATGCTGAAAGGTGGAGGAGCAGGCACTCTCCCATGGTCAGAACCATGGGTATCTGTTTAGCTATTGTCTTCACCACATAGCTTCACCCTTTCCTGCTTATTGGAACAAGGTGGGAGCCAGAGCTCCAGCTATCCCCTCACTAGCCAAAGCAAACAGGCCTAGATGATAGACTAGAATATTTCAGTGGATTTCAGTTGGTAAAGGACCTACAACAATCATCTAGTTCAACTTCCTTCCTTCTATGGGGAAAAGCCAGCCCCTGGCCCTTTTCTGTTCCCTGAAAGGGACAATAGCAGTGACCCTTAGGATGCTGTTCTTCATCAGCTTGTGTGCTATGTGGACACCAGGACCTCTCTGCCTCCCTGCTGTTTAGCACCAACCCAATGCCCTCCAGCATCTCGAATTCGAGGTAGGGGGATTTGGGATCGAGCAGAGAGCAGCACTATGCAATAGATTGTCGTTGCAAAGCAGGATGGGATTTGGTCTTTAGTTCAAGCACCATTAGGAGGAAGAGGAAGAAGAGGAGATGCAGGGTGTGGTGCCACTGCAATTTTCCTAGTGTCAAAGCCAGCTGAAGTTCGCATCTTGCCAGCCTTCCATCTACTCGTTCCTCTCCGCTGTGAGGCAGCTGGCCACCCGACCTCTATTGTGCCAGCTCATGTCTAACTGGGTCAGGGATCTGTGTTTAAAAATAGGGCCTCAATAATAAATATAAGTTTTCTTAAGAAACTTGATCATTTCACTGACTAAGCACAAAAGAGGTGCTCGTCAACAGGAGCTTGGGTGAGAGGAGGGAAAAAAAGAGGCAGAAGAGCCTCTCCTATCTGGTTCTGCACCAGAGAAACCATACCTGTTTTTCACCAAGACATTGACTCAAGTCCAGCGTGTGTGAGAGCCAGCACAGGCTCTGGAGGGAGCACTAGCACCATCTAACCCGAGTAACAGGTAACTTGCCTTTTCTCGGCAAAATCACCAAATTTCAACGCTGCTCCTCCAGCTTGTACCTCAACCACCCGCCGGGGGTGGTGTGGGTGGTCAAATGAGGGTACAAAGCGAGCACTCGCATCTCGCCATTGCCAGGGTGGGAGGACAGCTGGAAGGGATGCAGCTCTTGTGTGAGATAATATTCTGCACTGGCGATGGACAGCTGATGGGGTGTGTAGCCAACAACATGGGGCTAGAGTTGCCATCGCTATGGTTGCTCTCTGGGGACCTAAGGAGCGTATTCCTTGTTCTTGAACTCAAGAGGCTGACTATTTTAACCCCGCTCTCCATGGCAACAGAGTCTCTGCTTCACGTACCCCCTCACTGCTCTCGTGAAGGGCTTGCTCAGATCCGACCACCTGAACTAGTGGCTCATAGTGAAGCCAAGCCTTTCCCACTCTCTACATCTCCTGGATGAAATTATTTCAAGAACAGCTTGTTCCTTTTTGGCCTCAGTATTAGGATTATTAAATAAAACTTGGATCCAGCTCTCGAAACTGTCCCCCAAGATGCCTTTTAATTAAAGCAGCGGAAAGAAAAGACCAGTCTAAATGTTGTAACATTTTTAATTAGCGAAACCTTTATTTTATTTGCTAAAAAACAAGATTACCTCTAAGTCCATTAAAATGAGTCCTTCGTTGAAAGGCTTTACAGTGTGTGTGAAAGAGAGATTTAAAGGATATTAACGAGGGCTTAAACATGCTAAAATAATTACAGAATGATATTTTTTAATGGAAGAACTTAAATAACCTTTTATTCCCACCACGCTGAGTGGGTATATCTGTGTGCTGATGCCTTTGAAGTTTACTTGCCCATACACTTGCACAGGCATACACCTGCCTTCATTCAGACCCATCCATTCATCCATCCCTACTGCCATGGAGAGCTGTAGTCCTTCCCTGATAATTCCTGAATAAAGACATGTCCCTGAGATAGTAAATTCCTGCTCAGCTGGCAAACACTGCAGCTGCAAAGTCCTCTTGTTTATGGTCCTATGACTTACTTATTGCAATGGAGGACTCTGTCTCCTTTGGTTTTGGGGGTTTTTAGGAAAGGGATTTTATCACCTCCTATAAAAATTGCTTAACTTTTTCAGAATCAGTTACATTTTACAGGTGTCACTCAGAGATATGAAAATCTTCACATCAATTCCTAGAAGTCCAAGATGGAGGCAAAAGTTGTTCCTACTTGGACAAGACCTTGAGAGCTTGACAAACCCTGCATGCTGACAAGGCTCACTGGTCCTGACTTAGCAGAGCACAACCCCCTTTTTTCTCTGGGAATCCACCTCATACTTTAATGAACGGTGTCCAGAAACCTTCTGGCTGAAGAACCTGCTTGGAAAAGGCAGTGCTTGTTCACAAAGGTGTCACAAAGCTAAATTGCTCTACCTGCCTCTTCACTTAGGTTTCTAGGAAGCACCTAATTACTATCATAGCTCTGCCATTGAGGAGAGGCATACAGTTGTTGGCTAACCACACAAGCACAGACCACCTGGATGGTCTGTCTGCAGTGACCTCTTTTCTTTTTGTTTCTCCCTTTTGCAGACATTCTTGTATGGCTTCTTGCTAGTGCAAATGGAAGAGCCTTGAAGAGACCCACATGTTGTCTGTACCTTTAGCAAGAGAAAGCTAAAAGAGGTTCAGGCAGCCAGAGCAGGTTATTCATGGAAGGTCAAATGATCAAGTGGAGAGGATGCTGCTGGAAGTACTGAGATGTTTGATGTTGCAGAAACTTGCATGCCCTTGGTCATAACAGATGGCTTGATTTTAAGACTCTTGATGACATAGGTCCATTGCCTGTTTTCTCTCAGAGACCATGTCCATAAGTCATTTTCAATAGGAGGTACTTCATCTTCAGATCATGTTCAAGCCAAAGCACCCTCCTGCTTTCCAAGGCCGGTGGCATAAAACAAACTGAGCCAGGGTTAATTCATCCAGCCAAGAGCTTCACTGGATAAAGGGAAGGGTCCTGAGGCACGTCTCAGCATGATACAGCTCTTTCCCTGCAGTTCTCAAACAAAAAAATAATCCTTCCCTCCCAGCCCTTCAAAAGACCTATTCCTTAGGTTAGTAAAAAAGTACTGATTACTATTAAAAACCCAAACCCTGCAGGAAAGCAGGGAGGGGGAGTTTATGGCCATTGACCTTTTAACTCAGGTTGGTTTATAAAGAGCTGTCTTTCTGTTGCACCACTGGGATTGTACAGGTTTCTTGGCCATGAATGGGAGCTTTGTAGGATTCCACTGTGTGGTCATTCACAGGCAATCTGTTGGTCTTTTTAGAGATGTTTAATAAAAAAGAAAACCTATCTGAAATACAGGAGGAGGGGGGCGAGCTGAGTATCAGCTAGCGGCCCAATCAATGAGTGAATGTGTTTGGGTCTCCTCCCGGAAGAGAAAGCTTGTTTTAGGAATTTAGCCTGGCACTCATGGGGTTCTGTTTGTATAGCCCTTTCATTTAAAAAAAAAATATGTGCAGGCAATTAAGAAGAGATGGCTTGGAGCAGGCACAGGGAGAAGAGACAGGGAGGGAGGAAAAGGGGAAAACCAAGAAAAAAAGGACAACTGTTAGAATTGAGAAGAGGGCAACAGTAAGGATAAAGCCAGAACCAATGGTATCTTCTCATTCTGTCAGCACCAAACAGTTCACTGATGGAAGGGTGCTCACTGGAATAGAGCAGTATCCCCCAAGGTTGAGGGAACCCTGGTCCATGTGTGATGGTGGTTGTTCCTTCCCCTGCCTCTCATCTCCCAGTTGGCTGTGTTGGATTTTGTCTCTCATCTGCTAGCTTGCTGAAAGACCTTCCGCTGGACCATGAGCAGTCATGGAAATGCAGCACTGGTCTCCCTGATGGCGTACCAAGGCACAACACCTTAGACTGAACATCCAGGCACCCAGACTCCATCAGCCAACATGCTTCATCAGGAATGACTCAATTTGGAACAGAATCTGTTATTTGCTGATTGTTTAAGAACCAGGCACTGGGGCACTGGGCAGGATTGGGATGACTGAACTCCAGTACGCTGTAAATGCAGGGGATGAACACTTTGCAAGCTCATAGATGGATTTGTAAGGCATTTCCAGAGAACCCAAGCATGACCAGGTTGAAACTGATTTGCAAAGTGCATGCCCACAAGGCAACAACTTTCTCAGTCTCCTAGAGCATGTGGAGGTTATCTTTACCTGCTGGTCACACTGCAAGCCAGGTTGCTTCCTGCCTATCCAAGCACTGGGCTGACCACCATACCCATCAGGCAGGCTGGTCCAAGGGGTGTCTTCTGGGATGGACAGATGCTGTCAGTCTCTCCTGCAAGTTCAGTAAGAAGCTGTCAGCACAAGCTGGCTCTTATGGAAAGACCAGCTACTTCACGAAAGAATGCCTTTAGGCTGTTAGGGAGGATGGGGTCTCTGACAGTCTGTGGTCACTGAAAAGTCCCCCTGGCATCAGATAGAAGAAATGCACTAACTCAGCTGCGCTAGCCAGCCTCCAATAAACCTGCCTGCCCAAGTGAGCCAGCAGCTTGGCTTGGGCACTTAGCTTTCTCTTTCAAGTTGTTGCTATGAAACATTAAAACAACGACCCCATTTTTCAAGGGTGAGGGAAAGGTACTCTCATACAGCTTAATAAAGCATGCTGAGCTCCTCATATGACGAAGGCAATGTAAGTGCCAGGCACAACCATTAGCTAAGCTCATTTTCTCCATATGCATGTGTTTGTGTATGCATTTTTTACACGTGTATAATATGTATATGTAAATCTTTACATAATTCATCAAAATGTTACTCTGCATAATTTTCACCTTGCAACATGTGACTTGTTAAATTCTCTGCATCACCCTGTAGTGATCAAAAAAGGATCTCAGATGTGCTCTCCTGTCTCTGTTGGTAGCCCTTGCTGTCTATACTCTATCTTGGACCTTCACTCCTAAAGAAAATTAGAGACTTAATCTGTGAATAGCTGCTAAGAACATTTAAGGATAAAATAAGTATGTAGCATGGGGATAAGAAATGTTCCCTGTTCTTCACTGGGGCTTTCAAAGAGCTTAAAGAAAATACCTCCCACCAGCTGGTCTACAAAATGTGTGACTTGTACATTTGTAAACCTGAAAAGTCAACAACCATATACGATGTTAAGATTTGCCAGCCAGAACCCACAAATCATATACAGAGACCTGCGCTCTGTCCTTGCTAAGTTGAGGACTGGATTTTAGTTGCGACTGGCTGGAGGAAAAAACTTTTCCTGCCTTGGAGAGGAAAACTTTCCATTAGCATAAAGCCAAAAGCATCAGCCTGTGAACCAGCTGGATGTCCCTCTGCTCCAGGGCATGCCAGGGGCAAGAAGGAGGGTGTCCCACAACACATGCAGAAAGTCCCTAAAGTAGACCAGCTCCTGAGCTGCCCAACAAGTGGTGGACAACTTTGGCTGGAGATAAGTAGCTGTGAGGTCTGTGCACCCACAGTGTTGAGAAAGCAATATCTGCTTCAGGAAAGTCCTTGCTCCATGCCTCTGGGGAGAGCTAAGGAGGAGCAGGGAGTAGTCAAATCCTCATGTGGGTCCCACTGCACCTCTCAGGGAAGGCCAGGCCTGGGTAGCCTTCCTGAGATGCTTTATTCCTAGATATACATTGAGGAAACACCAGTGTCTCTTTTTCAGGGTTTCTGAGGGGCTGAGCTGAAGGCCAAAGCAAACCAGGTGCTGCTGTCAATGGCTCCATTGAGGGCTGGGGCAGGCAATGCACAGAGCTGCAGGGCACAGGCACTGAAAAAGGGTGTGTGTGTGCTGTCCATCATGTGGATTTGTAGGATAAGGAGGGACTGGGAAAAGGAGAGAAAGGATGGAGAGATTGCTGCTGAAAGTGTGGAAATTGCACGGATTTGGAGTTTCCACTCAGAAGTTCTTATAAGGTGCGAATTTTGGCAGAGCTTTGTGGCTCCCATGGTAACCTGCAGAGGATGGAGCCAGGATGTCTGGGGAGAAAGATGGCAGAGGAATGTTTCAGAGTGCCGGTTGCTGTCCCCTCACGTATGTGAACTGGAAGCCTCTGGTGTGACGCAGCACATGGGGAGATACCACAGACCCTGCCAAGTTCACCTGCCCCTGGGGCATGGGAGGACAGTATGCATGAGGCTCTGCCCTGGGTGCTATACTGCCTTCAATATCACCTTTTACCCCTGCCTACAGAGTTCACTACCAAAAACCACACACCTCTCTGACCAGCTGACAGCTTCTGGCTTCCTGCAGGCACACACAGAGGTTGGGACTTTGTTCCTCTCCTAGCTGCCTGGGGTGGGATAGATGGGCAGTGAAGCAGCGGGACAAAAAGCAGAGATATGTGCTTTAGGACATCAAACTCAGCTCCTCTCCTGCTCAGTTAAGACTGAAACATTTATACACCAAATACTTCCCTAAATATCCTACCTCCAGACCTCCATCTCTCTCCCTTAGGAGACACAGGATGGTGCAGAAGTCTTGCTGCCACTGCTGGCAGCTGCCTTCCCTGGTCTCGCAGCCAAGAGCTCTGCCCTAGATGAAAGGAAGATAAAGAGATGCACAATAGAGGTGGGAACAAGATACTGCCAGGGTAATGTTCCTTGCTGCAAGGCACCAGGGTGAGTGTCCCTTCTGCAGGCACCAGGCTGTCACATCTCTACCATGTGAACTGAACACACTCTTCTGAAGTCTCAGTCTTGGAGACCTGATTTCCCACTGCTTCCTCAAAAAGACAGGGACAGAAGGATTTGTACTTGACCTTGTGCAGTAAGAACAGCCTGTCCAGGACATGAGCACATGTCCTGCATTAACTCTCCATCACACAATGACTGCTGGAAGTGTTGTCTGGTGTCTCTAGGCAGAAGTGCTACTCAGGAGAACATCAGCATGTACAGTGGTGTTAAAGGAAGCTCAGGTTCCTTTTCTCCAGCAATCTCTGGGTTTTATCTCTTTGTAAAGCATGGTCAGACACAGCTTGTTTCTGGATAGCCAGAGCTCTGGCAGGGTTGTTGTTGCTACAGTCAGCATGAACAAGTGAGGTATGGGCTTGAGGGACTGTGCCCAGGGAAAGTCATAGATACTCCTGCTTTCCTCAGCCCTGACATATCTGGACAGATCTGGAAACAGAAGCATCTTCTCTGTGTATACTGAGTCTCAGAAAACAAGCACGTTACGTGAAGAGGAATCCTTCAGGGCTGTGCTCCTAATGATGGTCAACGCTGCTCAGATTTCAGCCCCACTTCTTGTCCTGCAGCTGGGTAAGTGGTGAGAGGAGGCTGTGGTGTGCACACAAGCTCAGGCTGGCCTCAGAGAAGGAAAACAGAGGGGCTTGCATTGCTGGGAGGCACACAGCGTGCTTTGGTAGGACATACAGGCTGGACTACAGCTCATCCCAGGGCTTGGTCAGCGTGGCAAAAGCCAGAAAGAGTCCTGGGATGACAGAAGGAGCTCTCAGCTCTTCATCTGACTACAGCTTTTGTGAGTCAGGTTGTGTTTGCATAAACTGGACCTGGTTGCTAGCTGCAGGTTTTCCTGCCCGTAACCACCACGATTTTTAAGCCTTTTAGCAGCCCCATAAAAGTAATTATTACTGGCGACTCTAGTTCTGCCTTACTGTGGGCACATCCTGGATGGAGCAGCCAGTGTGTGATAACACTAGGGAATAAGATTATTCAGGCAATTTTTCTTCTTTTGACAGCTCTCAAACTACAAGAGATTCCAGTAAGAGAAATTACTGGCAGAATGGACATGGAAAGAGTGATATTTTTTTAAGCAAATATTGAAGAGTGTGTTTGGAGTGAGAGTTGGAGAAAGAAATTCGACCTGTGTCCCATCAGAGGTGCAGCTTTGACACCACGGATGTCCTATAGTCTGACACCTAGGGAGGGGTGGAGTTTAAGAACTCATTTCAAATAAACTCCTTCTTTGCAGGAAGCTATGGGTTTTTTTTCAAGCCATGGACAAGGTAAAGAGGCAAAAGCCTTTAGTAACCCATTGGCTGACAGGTTTCTCCCCTTTTCTGCTGAATGAAGGGAAGGTATTTACGAACATAGCTTATCCAAATGGGGGTTGTGCCAGGTGATTCTGAAGTTCTGGTCTTGTTCATAGGCTGAATCTTCCGCCAAGAGCTTGTTGAGTGGTGGATAGAAAGTACCCCCTTTGCAATGTCCCTGGCAGAGCCTTTGGGTAGGAGAGCCTTCCATTGTCCTTATGGAAGAGTTCTTGATTTGTGAAGCCTGCGGTTGTTTTGAACCTCATTTCACTGTGCCTTACGCCTTTGATTTTCCCATACCATGGAGATCAGAACACCTGCCATACGTCCCCACCACCTGAGGGACTTGCTTTAGGATGACACATTGACATTGCTGTGCCACAGCACCATTGGGCTGCTCTTGACCCAAAGCAGCACAGTCCAGCTGCCAAGAGAGGGGGCAGCTATATTTTGGTGGGGTGGTGCTTTGCAGCAGCACCTGTTTATGTCCCATTCAGGTTTTCAAAGCCTATTGCTCTTCTTTTGCAGCTTAAATTCACTTGCCAGACCTTCCTTGGGGCAAATGACTGTCTCTCCAGAGCCTGGCGTGCGGGCTGGCACCTCACCCACTTACAGTAGGGAAGCACAGCTGCCAGAGGACCGAGTGCTGGGAAAGGCGGGACTGTCTCTGGCTAAAAAAGACATGTTGGACATTTATGTCTGCTGGAAAAGAAATGTCAGAACAACAAAAGAAAATCCAGATGTGCTGCATTCACATGGTAACGGGCTAATTGGAGACAGCCCCACCTGCTTTCTAGCAGCTTAGTGTTCCTCTTGCTGTTTATTGACTGAGGATTTTCTCATTATTGGTGCATCTTTAGGAGAAAATACTATTCTTACTTGGCATTTGATTTTCTTTCAGAAATACTGTTTTTATTACTGTACCTTCAGCAACATTTCCTAATAAGAAACAGGAGACCTTTTAGCTCAGCTGGAGTTTTCCATCGACTTCTGCAAGGACACAATCTTGGCTTAACCCAAAAGACTGAGAATAGGTCTGGAAGGCAGCAGATGCTCTGCTGCGCTGCAGCAGCTGCAATTATTGCTGTGCAGAGTTGCTGTGCAGCTATATCAGCTCATTTGTGTCTCTCACAAGGGGCTAGAGGAGCACTAGGTACAAAGCAATATCTCAAAGTCAGGCAGAGGGTGCAGGATTAATCCAAAACTCTCCTGGTAAAGGGCAGCAAATAGAGGGAATCCTCCCTGGGATGGAGAGCTCACCAAACAGGTAGATACACTTTTCCCTGCTCACGCATCTCTTAAGAGAAAGCTTTTGATTTCCAGTTTGTTTTAATGAAGAAGGTCCAGAGGGCTTTTGATTTAAAAGCCAGTACATTTTGCAGCTGTCTGCTCCAGTGGGGAGTCTAGCTTCTTTCCAGTAAAACTCAGACACCTGCAGCTGTTGACTCACCTGATGCTGAGCTGTGACTGCTGTTTTGTGGGCTAAAGTAGTCCTACCTATGTTCCTGCTCACTCTAGGGCTGTTACACCTGGGAGAGCTTGGCCCCATGTTGCCAGCAAACTTGCAACTTCCTGACCTGAGGAGCAAAGCTCATGGTACCTCCCATTCCCCACAGACTGCTTTTCTCCCCTGAGAACCAGCCCCAATGCATGGCTGGCCCCTGTGCTATGCAGAGGAAAGCTTGTTTCTAGTAGGACAAACCCAGAACGAAGTGGGTTTCAGCATCCCCAGCACAAACTGAGGAAGCTGAATTCATTTCAGACATTTCTGGAATTTCAACTATTCCATCAAGCAGCTGTGCCTTGCCACAGGCTCTCAGTCACTAAGGGCTGGCAAGAAGCAAACTGATAGCCCAGCCCAGAGAGAAACAGAAGAGGAAAGGCCAATGTCAGGCTGGTCCCATCCCAGTGCCAGCTGCACCCTCCTGCCTATCTTATCATCACCCTGCCAGCACCTCAGGGTTTCTGCCAGGTCCCTCCAAAACACCAAAGAGGAACAAATAGCAAGAGACAATCTTTGTCCCTGGCTGATAACACACCCTTTCTCAGAGCCCTCCCCACTGCCAAGCTTTAAATCTTGCTCTTGGAGATATCCAGGCCCAAAGCAGACACTGGCTGAGCAAACCCACTGGAAGGTCTCTCTGGGGTCAGAACCTCTAGTGTGTGACAGCAGGCACGTAAGCTTGGTGGCCCGTCAGAGGAGACGTTTCTCTAAGGCGTGGAACATGCAAAAAAAAAAATAAATCCAAAATCAGTCCCCTTCAAGGTTTTCAGTGGTGTAATAAAAGTCCCTGTGTCTTGGATGCCAGGGAGGTCTAGGGGAGGAGGAAGAGAAGGTGAAAGTGAATTAAATGGGCCTTTCAGGAGCAGAGAGAGCACTTAATCTTCTCTAGCCCATTTAATGCAGATGCTGTTGAATCCTCCCTGCCATGATGGCCAGCAGAGCTGGGCCCTCATTGTCTTTTGCAGACACCATGCAGTCCCAGAGGAGGGCTGGGCTGGTGGAGAGGAACAGGGGAAGGGTGTATTTTGGCTTAAGAGATTGCAATCAGCTTTGACGTGCAGGATGAACCTGGGAACACGGTGTGTCCAGGAACATAGGGACAGCGTGCACCTCACCTTGGGATGAAAGACAGTGTTTATCTCAGCACTTGTGTACTTCTATGCCAGGTTCACCCTCCTATGAATGAGACAAGGTGGGGTGGGGTGGTGAAGGAGCATAAGGCTGAAAATTGAAAGCCTTTGTACCTGAAAGTCAACTTCACATGTGGTCACCAATGATGCCAGAATGGACCAAAGCCTGGAAGGCTGGGTCAGGGTACAGCCACAATGCAAACAGAGGGAAAAAACAGGTAGACGCTTGTGCTACGTGTCCAAGGTGCAGGCAGTGCTCTGGGCAATGCCACTAGAGATGAGTGGTGGGCTACAGCTGCTGGCAGATCTTCAGCTGTGCTTTTGTCCCACCGAGGCAGCAGAACTTCCTGCTCACCACTGCTGAGCTTCCTGACCGCATCCGCACAGCACCCTCCACTTAGGCCACTTGCCTCACCCTGTAAATATTTAGGATGCTCTGTCACCCATCAATGCAGAGATGTAAAAGCAGGAGGTAGACCCCAGGGGCACAGGCTGGTAGACTGTAAACCTCACCCATGATCACAGCCCTGCTGTGCCAGTCCTTTCTATTGCCTTGATCCATGGCTATCCTGCTCACAGCAGCTCTGCCTCAGATGTACCTGTGAGCATCTGTAGCTCTCAGTACTGGTGGTGTACCCTTTTTATCATCAGTATCCCAGCACAGCTCTCTCCCGTGACCGTACCCCAGCAGCTCAACTGTCCATCTGGTTTCAGCAGTGAAGGATGCCTTGCTCCTGTGATCAGCCCTAGAAAAGGGGCAGCCCCAAACCTGGCTGCTGCAGTCAGCAAGTGACTTTTTAAAGCACCAAGTAGCTGCAGGGCCTGCTGACACCCCAGTACAGGGTGCACACCAAGAGCCACTTCTGAAAGACAAACTCCTTGGGAGTTACACCCCAGCACATCCCTCAGAAAACACATTCCTAGCTCACATGCTCGCTATTTTCTGAAAGAAAAATACATCCCCCAAGTGCTTTTTCTCTGATAAGACTACAGAAGAGTTAACATCTAAAACTACCAGAGTGAACAAGGCTGACTAGCAGGCTCAGATAAGGAAAACAACCCATCCCCCTCCAGGCACCCCAGGCTCCCACACGCTCACTTAAAACAGCCCCAGAGGCAGCTCCTGCTTTTATAGGGGACAGAGGCTACAGGTGGGCCAGTTCTCACCAGCACCTCTGGACAATGTAAGACCAGGTGCATCAGGGCCCCCTTCCTCTTGGGTAAGGATTTGAGTGACGTGGGATGCAAGAGAGTTATATTTTTTGTTAGGCTGCTGGTGTACAGCAGTACCTGTAGAGTCAGGGAAAACTGAGCTGAAGTGCTGTGGAGATGAGAAATACTCGGAACATCTAAAAATAAAAGGCTTTGGATTATAAAGACTTAAAAGAAAGCTATTCCTTAAACAGTTGGTAGCTGCAACCTATGGTCAGCAATGCCTTCTACCTGAGGCCGTGTGAACTAAGGACATTAATTGAGCCTCCTGGGTATGTAAGCCTCTTATCTACTTATGCACAGTGCTTTATCTGAGCTAGGGAAAAAAATGAGATTATTAGCTCCTTTTAATGAACAACAGTAGGATGTGCATGCTCACCTACTCTTTGCTGGAAGATGCTTCCTTCTCTATACATTTCTCTTTAAAACTGTTAGCTTTTTAGGATATAAACCAGGAATTCAAAAGGTGTGTGTGAGTGTCAGAGGAAGGGAGATGGCTCCTCTTCATCATTTAGGGGCTGAGGGAGCCCTCAAAACTGCTGCTTGGCTCCTTAATCCTACAGGTGCTCCCCAGTTTCTCAGATCTGACATCTCAAAGCTGTCAGGTGGGGTTCTCCCTGCCTTCTTGTCATGCTTAAGTGACTCCCCATTTAATGAGGCAGCCTT
Organism: Jacana jacana; assembly: GCA_013400555.1. Classification (NCBI taxonomy): domain Eukaryota; kingdom Metazoa; phylum Chordata; class Aves; order Charadriiformes; family Jacanidae; genus Jacana; species Jacana jacana. Next base: position 580,226 of record VZTM01012579.1, on the reverse strand, counting down.
TGAAACCACTTCTCTTGGCACCTCACCATGCCCATGTTCTGTGTCTGAGGTGCACATCAGAAGAAGGGGGTGAATGGGCCACAGCTCCTGGTAGTCACAGAGACCTTGAAGATGGATGTGGTAGCATGGAGGTGATGCTTTGGGTAATTTCAATGCAACTTGCAGGCTATGAAAAAATCTCTGTAAGACCCAAGCTCCTACACTGGAGAGCAGTGGACACTGGTCTGGGTTGTGCTTATGGCTAGATGCCCCAGAGAGCGCCTGGATGCAGGGGGCTGGCTGGGACCTCCCCACAGGTTTGCTCCATTTTTTTTTTTTAGGGAACATAGGAAGCAGAGCAGTATGAAATCAGCACCAGGTTGATGCTGGCCCCAAGCTGCTCACTTCCTCTTGCCACCAACAGAGTCGGGGGACGTGCTGGCTCACCAGCCCCTGAGGACCTTGTGCCCAGAGAAGGAAGTCGATAAGGAAGAGCCTATCTGCAGGGGCAGATTAAAGCCCCCTGGCCTGTAGTTTCCCAAGACAGTCTGTCACCAGCAAAGGGCTCCCAGCAGCCCTGTCTTCCCTCCTGCTGCCAGCCCTGCTTGTCCCCCTGCTGCTGGTGTGATACCCGCTCTGGATGCCCTTGTGATCCGAGGGTGACTTCCACCGGCTGCTGCCTTTTCTTTAATGTCTCAGAGCGCTGTGGTTGCTTTTCAGGTTCCTTTTCCTGATTGTTTTGAAAGACAGACGCCCTCTGCCCCAGCTCTCTTTAAAAGCCATGGCTTTTCTTGCATCTAGTGGGCTGTAAACATCTTTCCTGTTACAAATGTGGCCTTTCAGTTGCTTTCTGGCTCTAAGTGGTGTTGCTTTTTTGTTTCCTCTTTGCAAGTTGATTCTCATTTATCGCTGCCTGTCCCATGAGCCGCTAGCGCTGGCCAGGAGAGAGAGGGTAATTTCCCTTCTCCTAAGCTGTACTTCCTAACTAAATTACACCTGTATCCACAGCTAACCTTAAAGATGCTGTCCTTGAGAGAGAGCAGTCAGGGCAGGATGAGGGTTTGAGAGCATTGCAGGGCTTTCTCCTTGCCCTCCTGTTGTGTTTCAACCTGAAGGCTAATTGGGAACCTCAGCTGTGGGGAAGGGGAAGCAGCTTGGCCAAAATGATTTCTAAGCAAATAATTTTGAAGCGAGAGCAGAGCAGGTTCCAAAACAGGGTTTTATCATCTTCTCTGCTCACACCTAGGTTCAGCCCAAAGCTTTGGTCAGTCCCTATCCCTGCAGGGACCAAGCACACCGTAAAGCTGGCCAGTGGTGGATCTAGAGACAGGGACAGGTACTTTGTACCTCTGTTTCCTGGCCCTGATCCTGCTCAAAGAGGCTGATTCTTCCCAAAATCCTTCAATCATTTTTTAAGCTCCATTCTCTCAGCTCTGTTTTTCAAAGCTGCCTTTCCTGCTGTGTCTGAGGACTGATCTAACATCCCTCTTGCACGTCTCACTTCTTGTCCCTGCATAGCTGCTCTTGCCCATGAGAAGCAACAATGGGAAATAAAAAACCCTGTAACTGAAGATCTCAAAGTGGTTTATAAAGCTCCCTTCTCCCCACTGTGATGCTGCTTGTTCTGCTAGTGGGAAAATTGAGTCAGGGAGCAGTGATGTGCACTTCGAGCATCATCTGCCTGGCAGTGCCAGAGTGGAACTGGTTTGCAGGATCCCCAGTGCACGGTCTGCTTTCCCACCCATCTGCTTTACCCCACTAACCAGCCCCTGCCACACAAAACAGGCTGTGGTTGGTAATGGCTGCTTTGCACCGGAGTCTAATACTGCCAACCCCTGGGATGGTGACAATAGTTCAAGAAGGCGGGAGGGACACACAAGGCAGGGAGGGAGCTCTTAAAACACTGGGGGGTTGGCACGAAGCAAAGAAATGCAGTAGAGAGAAGGTTGTCTTCCAAACTTATGTATATGATTTAAAAAAAAAAAAAGAGAGAAAAAAACCCCACCAATACAAAAAAAACCAACCACCAAACCAAAACAAAAAAACAAAAAAACAAAAACCAAAAGCTGGAGCTAAAAAGGCAGCTTGAGGAATGAAGCTGCTGGAGTTTTCCGAGAAGGCTCCCAAGATGTACAATGGGAACATCTGTACCTCGGCCGGCACCTTGGAAGGGTCTCAGGCCGCAGAGCGGGGTTGGCGTCAGCCGGCTACAGCCCTGCCTCGATGCCTGCCTTCTCCCCCAAAACCCCTGCCTCGGCACGGCTCCTCCCGCTGCCCGGCTCTCCTTGCAGCAAGCCGTAAATCCCTCTTCCCTCCTCTGCCATGGGCTCCGTGGGTTTTGAGCAGCTGAGTATCCCGCTGCAGGAGCAGGGGAGAGGCAGGTTTGGCCACGGGAACAACCGTCCTCTGTGCTGCCAGTGAAAGGCGGTTTCATAAGGCTCTTGCTCAAAATGGCCCGTTATCGCGATCCCTTGAGCGGGTCAGCCCTGCTCCCCGGGATGGAGAGACAGGCCAAATAGGTGCACACACACGTAGTGTCTTAGTCCTGGCGCCGGTGTTTTCCAGCCTTGAGGGACTCAGGCAACTAGGGTTGGTCCTGATCCTGCCTGAGAAGGCTATCGGGTGGCTGGGGGATGGCTATCTGTCGCCCTGCCTCCATACCAGGTGCCTGTTCCTGGTAAGGGGGTAAATATGTGCCCAAACCCCTGTGGTGGAACCTGGCAAAATCCCATGGGTTCCAGCTGCAGCAATTCCTGTCCATGGAGCTGTTGGGAGGTGAAATAAGTCCTTTGGGGGAGGCAGTGGTGGCCTGAGACGGAGGACGCATTTAGAGGAAAGTCCAAGTTTAAACTTCCTCCCCCTTAAACCCATTTGCCATCAGTTGCTTCATAAGGGGATATACTGAGCTTACACAAAGGTAAATTATAGAGATGACAAGGGTGTGTAGCTTTACTCCAGTATTTTTCCTGACACTGGACTTTGGTGCTAAACATGGGGTTTTTATTTCCAGAGGTGAAGGCAGTGGATTATTAAGTCCCTGGGCACATAGGGGCAGGTCAGTTTCCTGCCCAGAGGTGAAGGTTTCTGAGGGTGGGAGTCAGCAGGGAGGGAAGGTGCCATTCCTAGAGGTGGGATGAACCTGTGTCTGAGCAGGAGTATCATTTGATCATTGAAGAGCAGCTCCCATGGAGGTACCTGGAATTGAATTCCCTATTTAATGGCTTGGCTTGGCCAAGTTTTCCTCCAGCAAGGGATACTTGGAAGATCAAAAGTAGGCTCTGTAAGCAGCTGTTGTGGTTATGTGTTCATTCTCCACATTTGTCCCAAAAATGAGAGATACTGTGGAGGCCTTTGCATGCCATTTTGCTCTCTTTTACTTCTTTTTATTGGAGCCAATGATGCTGGAGGCCAAGAGAACCATTCCTGCTGACATTAGCTCATCAAGGCTCATTGACATGGTGTGTCCCTCCAGAACATTTGGTCTGCCGATGCTGAAGGCAAACAAATTCTCCCACATGATTTCAGGTTTGATCTGTCCAGTATAAAACAAACTAACCAACCCCCATAAACATAAAAAAATAACAACAAAATTTAGGCACTGTGCCTGGCCTTTGAGGCTCAGATCCTGACACCTGAACAGCTCTGCAGGACCCAGAGCACTGTGGGTCCCAGAACAAAGGCAGGACTCAGGGTTTGCCTGGGGCAGGGCAAAGATGAAGAGCAACAAAAAAATGGGTTTGGAGCAACTTTTTCACCCAGAACTGCATATTAATGCAATCTTAAAATGACAACAAACGGTGCTCTGTGTAGCTCCAGCTTTGATCTTTTCCATCATTCTGCTATTTTAAGAGACCAGAAGATTAAGGGGGAGGCTGGCATGTCCTATGCTGCCACCACAGAGTGGCCTTGTGTGACTTGGCCCCTGGAAGTTGCCACTCACATCTGGTTTCCCCATCTTATAAAGGCATGAGTGGTTTCTAATAAAAGGGAAAGCCTTCATCCTGGCCAGGTTAAGGCCAAACGCAAACAGTGACCTCCTGGGATGGCAAACAGACCCTGGCTCTGACCTGCAGCAGCCCCAGCTATTCCTGCCCTGGGTCCATGGGCAGCCCTGTGGATGCTCTGCATCCCTGTCCCATGGCACCCTCCTGCTCCATGGCAGGGTTTCTCCATAACACAGACAGCTAATGCTGCTTTATGCCCATTGATTTACATTTCTAAATGAATAAATATCCTCTTAGTAATTCGTGCTAGCTTGTCTTCCTCCTCTTCCCACCACAGACGGGAGCTGCAGAACTAGGGTTGTACACATTGTTTTTTGGGTGATGATTGTGGATGGCTATTTGCTATTTTACTCACGTGTGCTCACCATGGAATTGCCTCTTTGCCTATCCCATTTTCTCTTCCCGTCTTGGGGATGTAAAGCACTTTCACAGCAGCAGAAACATAACAATCTGAGAGATTCAGCCAGACCTGGGATATGGGAGGGAGGCCAGTGCTTGTGGCGCATTACCAGACCCTGAAGCCCGCAAACGTGCAGGGATTTAATGGAGGGATTCAAGTGGCTTTCATACTCCCTTTTGTGCTTGTTACCTCCCAGATTCAGTCTGGGAGCCCGGGGCAGAGCCGAGTCCCGTCTTGTCCCCAGCCTTCGGGGGGCTAACTCAGAAACCAGCAGCCCGAGGGCACCATCTAGTGAACAGCCGGGACTGCACGAAACTGGAACAGGCAGAAATGGAGTGAAAAACGAGGGGGGGCCTCCCTAAGGAGTCAGCCCAGGGGAGTGAAGAATCACATCTTGTGTGATTTCACCCCATTCCAGTTATTTTTTCATTTTCTCTATCAGGATCCCCCAGAGAAGAGCCTTTGCCACGCTCCATCCATCGTGGCAGAGATGTTGGCCTGGGGCACACCACGCTTGCTCCTCTGCCCCAGTCAGTTGGGAAAGATGATGATATTTTGTTTTCTTGTCTGGAATAAAAAATATATATATAAATTTAATAAAATGTGATTTCTAATGCTTTGTGAGGGCCCCCCAGTTGTGCAGCAGAGTGGTACAGGCAGGTCGGTTGTGAGGCAGGCCAGAGCTGGAGGCATGGGCTGTGCTTCAAGCTGAGCTGAAACCTCCTTTTTGAATTTGAAAATGTAAAAATCACCATTGGGGCTCCACATCTCCCCAACATCCCCAGATTGAGATGGTATGGGAAAAAGCAGGATGAAAGACCACAAGTTTGGTGCAGAGCTTAAAGCTCGCAGAGATGATGTGGCAACAGGGGATGGAGGAAACTGCTGCTGCTGCTTCCAGTGCTGGGTGGGCTGTGCTGGGACCTTGCCCTCCATTGCCTTACTGGAAATTTCGTACACTACCAGGAGAGAGTTGACCTGTATCTCACTGTTCCCCAAGAAAGAAGCATTTCTGCAGCCTGAAAGCAATGCTGTGCCTTGATATCCTCTGTTATTGTCCCCAGCTCCCAGCCTGCCTCCTGTAAGCTGTCCCTGTGCCCAGTGACCCCAGGGGCAGCCCCTGATTCCCTGGCTGTATGCTCATAAGTGAGTTGGCTTGCAGGGAGGCCATTACTAAGGCACGGGCTTATGCTCATGCATCAGACCCTGCTGTCCTCAGAGCCCTTTCCCCAGGCAGGGTGGGGGGAGAACTTGGGGGAAGGACATGAGAAAGTGACATCTTTGAGCATGACCACAGCAGTGACAGCTCCTTGTCCCCTCCTGAACCTGGCAGTGCTGGGGAGCACCCCACATGCTCCTGGCATTGCACCCCATGGACCCCTCCTGCCCTAAAGGTGACATCTTCAGCATCTCACAGCTCCCATGGCCACTTGATATCCAGCCCCCAGCTCACCTCATGCAGGGTTGTGGGGTGCCTGCGGTGAGGGTCCCCTTGCCATGCTGAGGGTGAGCCTGGCACAGGAGGATGGAGCCACCACAGAGTGGGAGGTGTTATGGTGGGAGGTGGTTTCTTCTGTGGGGGCTTCCTTGTTTTGTGCCTGCAGCAAAACCTTCCCATGCACCCAATGCACCCATGACACATGGCCCAAGGGGTACTTGGGTACTCAGGTGGGGCCACCACACCCTGTCCAGCTCAGCCTTTGCAGCTGGGGCCAGCTCTTTGGGGGTGCAGGGGGATGAAGCGTGCCGGGAATTGTGTCTTTTCCTCTCATCCGCAGACAGTCACAATGCTTAAGTGGCTTGTTTTTCATTAGGGAAAGGCTGTTGCTAGGCCACCCTGGTCCCCGGCATTGGTTGGGGAGGGGTTCTGCAGCCAATCCAGGAGGCTGTGCTGGTGGTTTGTACACGCACACACACGCACACCCCTCTTGCAGCCAAAGTGCTAAGCGGCCGCCAGATGTGCCTATTCATTTCCACATCACACCTATCCGCTTCTTCCGGCCAAGCGAGTTATTAAGCCTCCCGAGATTTTAATTTAAGCCTCCCGAGATTTTAATTTATAGCCAGCTGCAAGTTTTCTGCCTTCTAATTTGCGCTATGGGCATAGAGGAGAGGGGTGAAGGTGGGTGGGGGTATCACTGAGGCGCAGTGCGGGGAGGTTGGTTTCTCCATCCACTGTGACCAGTTTGGTCTCTGGCGAGTTGCCCGAGTGAAGCCTCCACTCTCTGCCTGCAAACAGGGCGAATTGTCCCTCTGTGTCACCACAGCGAGGGGGCAGACTGCCCCAGGTTAAGGACTTGCTCTGGGCTGTTATTAGGTACCAGCGTTGCTCCACCCCAAGATGTTTAGGGCTTATGTAGCACTTCAACCACATGTACCATGATAACCACAGCCAGCGTCAAAGCGAACCAGGTGTTTGATCAGGGCATGATGCTCACAGCTGTGGTCCCCATACAAACAGCTCCTGGCAGCCAGAAAATGTGCTGGACCACGTCCAGGAGCTGTTGATGTGGGTCAGATGCATCCCGGGTCTGGGGTCTCCTGGCATAGCTGCTATTTTGCTACAGTGCTATTTCAAGCACCCTATGGGCATCCAACACCCACCCAGCAGAAACAGAGCCTCAGGCACATGGACAAAGTGGTATAAGCAGAGCCCAGGATGTGAGCAGGATGGAGGCACACATCTGCTTCTACAGCTGCAAAGCTCTCACCGTGTGGGATAGGAATAGACACCAAAAACATGCAGAAAGCCATGGACAATCCATGCAAAACTCAGCTTCTGAGTGTCCCCCATAAGAACCCCTGTGTAGCAGGAGGGCAGGAGGTGGGGGGGGGAGGGCTGCTCAATAAAATCAAGGGAAAGCATTGAATCACTGTCTGCCACTCAAGGAGAAGCTGTTGCTAGACAGAAGTAAAAGCTGTCACCATCGGCTCCCATTGGCTCAGCCCCACTCCAATGATGGGCTTATCAGTTACCTGCTCTCGCAGCTGGCTGGGGAAAAAAAACTCATTTGGCAATGTTTTCCCTCTGATAAAAAAGCCCATTGCTGGATTCATGAGTTTGTGTTAATCATTATTCAGGGTCGTTAAGACAACGGCCGAGTTTTCTGCAGATTCTTCAATTATCACAAAATTTAGCGTAAATGGTGAGCCAGCCCAGCTCTCCTTCTCCTGCCTAAAGGTGCTCAGCAGGCTGCTTGAGTGGTGAACCAAAGCGAAGGCTGGCTGCTCTCAGCCATAGCAACTCCCTGGCATGTGGGTGAATATTCACAAACACCTGTGAAAACCCTGCTTAGCTCTTGAAGGATTCATCAGGTGCAAATGTGACAAAAGGTGCCATTCAGATTATTCAGAACAAGCACCGCTTCGTCAGCAGGCAGTGGGTCACCACCACCTTTCATCACCCATGATAGGGTTTGCTCCTCAGCAACCCCCTTGGGGCGGGAGGATGGACACTGGGGGCTGCAGAACACAACATAAGGGTTTTTCCAGTCCTTCAAGTCTGATGCAAATGGGGGCTGACTGCCCCCAGACTTGTATCTCAGCTTCCTCTAGAGCTGGAGATCATGGCATAGAAGCAAAGCTTGCAAAGATTCATGAAAAGCAGAGGGCAGCCAGTCTTTGGCTCCCTTGCTGCCCTCAAATTTTCCCCCAGAGCAAGGAGGAGGCAGGTATTTCATCAGGGGGATTAAATCAGTGTGGTGGTGATGGGGACAAGGTCTCGGAGGCTGCCTGGGACTTCCTCAGTGCCTCCTGCCACTGTGCCAGGAGGGCACGTTGGCAGCTGTGCAGGCAGGCAGGGGGGTTCTGCCATGGGCAGGCAGGGAAAAAGCTGCCCTGGATCATGGGGAATGAGTGCTTAGAGAAATCTGTGCCTTGCCTGGAGCCCAGACGAGGTTTACTTTTGGAAGTGGGTCTCACTGAAGTGTTTGAATGGTCAAGACTTCAGAAATGAGTGGGGTTTTTTCCATAACTAAGCCTTCTTCCCACCTCTGGCTGACAGTAAGGGAGGCTGAGTCGCAGGCTGATAAAGCCTCGTGGCCTTCCACCTCCTTTTGCAGCTTTTTCCAGCCTCACCCCAGCACACCTTTGTCTCACACTGAGGGATCACGTGGCTTAGGGCAAGTCGGTGCTATGGAGTGATGGGACATGGCCAGCTGGGGAGGCAGCAAGGTGGGATTCAGGTGGACAAACAAGCTGGGAGCTGTGGGGCGCACCACTCAAGCTCTCCATGAACCCAGATACCAACCAGGGAGGTGCAGTTTTATGGGCCAAGTTCCAAGTTATACGGCCATGAGCAAAGCATCCCTCCTCTGTGCCCTTCCTCTGGGCCTGCTTTCCTGAGAGCAGCAGACAGTGCTGCTGTGTCAGCTTTGGGATGCCATCTTCTGATGGTGCTCTCTGCTGCCCTACTGAGCTCCTGTCACCTTTTTCACAGCCTTGCTTCCCTTCTGCCACCTCAGGCCAGGTAGAAATGGCAGAAAGGACAAAGTGGAGAAAAACCTGTGCCAGCTGTGCACCTCCCTGGGTGCCTCACAGGGTTCAGGTCCCTCCAGTATCCCACTGGGTGCTGCTGATGTTGCACAGCACCTCACTGGGTCTCAGCTGAGCTGCACCCTGAGGTTCACACAGAGGGTGGTGCCAGCTGGGTTTTACAGCTTGCTGCATCAGGAACACGTCTTGGAAAAATTACCATGAGCAGGATTTAAAGATCTACTATGGGACCATGTTTCCTACCAGGTCTGGTGGAGAGTGCCTAGACCAGGAGCTCATGATGCCGACCAGGTTATTATTCTTTCTGTTGAAGGAAGGCTGCACTCACACCACCAGGAGGGCAGAGCTTTTTGGACACATCCAATGTGTTTCAAAATGTTTCTGAGTGGTCCCCAGCTTCATCTGCCAGGCAGGGAGGAGTTAAGATGGGAAGTACAAGATGCATCTCTTAATGGCACTGATTTGTGCGTCAGGTGTACCTGCGTCACCCAGCTCCTTGGCTGCTTCCCAAGGCTGGGTCTGAGCTCTCCTTCCCTTGCCCTGGCCACCAGGAAAAGCCTGGGACTCATCTAGCTTGGCTGTGGGGAACACAGACTCCATTTCAGCGTTGCCTGCAGTCCCTGTACCATGCAGTGGCAGAGCTCCTGAAACCCTCCTGGGGGCAGTGGCAGCCCTCCAGCCCCCTCCTGTCTCACAGCCTGGGCAGCAGGCATGGGGAGACTCCAGTGTTAAAGGTGCCTTGAGGCATCTGGCAAAAAACCCCAAACTGATCTTCATCTCCCCAGGGAAGTGTGTAACCCCCATGTCCAGCCCCAAACCCCACTCAGATGCTCACACCCAGCTGGAGTACAGCTGTGCAGCCATGTACAGCACCCACAAAGCAGCAGCCTGGGGGCAGTCACTTCAGGGCAGCATCATTCCCACACCATCACAGCAGCCTACGCCACAGCTCAGCATCATTCCCACCCCACAGGGCAGGCACATCTCACTCTTGGAGCCTGTGCACAGGGACACTGTCTCATAGGGCAGGCAAATCTCAGCAGTGTCAGCCCAGCTGCCTGAGCATGACACAGTGGGTCACTTTCTCTTGCACTGGGCTTTTTCCAAGCAGGCAGCAGTGCTGGACCACAGGATTCATCCCTGCTCCTCCTCCCTTCACAGGGGTGTCCCCAGAGAGGAGGGGACCAGCCCATACCCCAAAGAACTGCTCCCTCCAGCCATCATCAGGCTCCTCAAGGCATCTCACCTGACACCAAGTGGGTTTTAGGCACTGAGGCACAGCATGGGACACAAGCACAGTGTGTCTCCCCTTTCCAATCCCATCCCTGCCCTCTCCCCTCCTAGAGAGCTGCCAGATCAGATCACGTAACACACACACACAGGGGTATTGCAAGAGGTTTTAATTCAAAACTGGACAAACACGCAAGTAGTCTGTTCAAAATTATGCACATTCTATGCTCTTGTCCAGGTTGGATGTTGATTAGACCCAGATTTTCTTTTCAGGCTCTACTGTGCAAAGTCAGGAGGAATCTGCCCTTGAGGGTTTGCAGCCTTTGGGCATCAGCAAGATGCCTCAGTCCTCCAGTCCTCCAAGTCGCCATAGTGGGCGACTTGCCACTCGCCCACTATGGCGGCATGCCCTTCCCAGAGGGCACTGGAGGTGCCCTGGCAGCCCTAGACCATTGCCACAGCCATCACACACCCACAGGGCCTCCTCCAGGCTGGCACCAGGACCCTGCTCTCCCCCAAGTGCCAAGTGACAGATGAACATGGTGCAGCCACGGCATTTATTTCTGTGTGACAGACAGTAACAGGCTGCAGACAGCGTTTTCAGGAGATCACCTGTGACCAAGTGCCACCACTTCTCTGTCCCCGAGCAGGGCTGGGGGCACCCAGACGCCTCTGTGTGCCATGTCACCCAGAGCACGTGGGGCACAAGCACCAGGGAAGGAGATCAGCAGCCACCTCCACCTTTGATAGCTGGAGGCATCATGATGGCCTGATACACATGGAAGAGATGCCATCCCTCTCACAGGCTGCTTGCCATCAGGTCCGTGGGCCAGTACCGGTCATCCATGTACTGGTTGCTGTCTGTGGTGGAGTCTGTGATGGGGCTGGGGGGCCGGGGGGGCAAAGTACGGGCCAGCTCTGTCTCCCACTGCACCTCCACCAGTCTGTACAGTTCCATGGCTGTCTGAGCATCCTCCACCGATGAGTGCCCTTTGCAGCCAACCTGAGCAAAGGGGGAAAAGCTTCGTTAGAAAAAAGGGGTTGGCAAGAATCCAACAGGTCACCTCGTCTGCTTGCTCAGAAAGACACTAGTGCTGAGGGTTTTGGAGATGGTAGATGTTCAATGCAACCCAGGAGATAGATACTTCTCAAGCACTTTCTGGAGGTCCCGTCCCTGCTCTACTGAGATGCTTAATGTCCAGCTTCAGAGGTCCTGGGCTCCCTCAGCTTGATCACAGCCAGAAGCACAGGATGAACAAGGTGCATCTCCATCTCACAGAGTGCACCCAAAGAGATGAGGGGACCAGGCTGACCACACAGGCTTGTAGCAAACCCAGGAACTGCTCCCCACCTCAAGGTTCCTGCTTGCTTACCTGGATCTTTTTATGGAGCAGGTGCCTGGCCAAGCTCTTGAGGGAGACGCTGGCCCTGATGGGCAGCCCTGCTCTCTGGTTCAGCACAGGGATCCTGCTGGTGTCTCGGGTCCTGTCTTTCGGGTGGAAGTACTTCAGGGCTTGGAAGTCATTGTGGAGGGCGTGTCCTACCACAATCTTGTCTTTCAAGATCTTCAGGATCTGGAAGCGTCAGAAATGGTTAGACGGGCAGTTCAGCAAAAGAAACGCCAATTAAACATAAAATAAATCATTTTTGAGTTAAATTCAGTTCCTTCAGTTCTAGTTTTTTAGGTCCCCATAATTGAGCAGTAACAAGAAAACCAACCCACTACACAGCTTTGGATCTCCCTGTCTCTCTCCTGTGCTTGCATCTTGGCCTCAGAGTAGCTCAGCACAGGCCACCAAATACCTCAATTTGTAGCTGGCAGACAACCCATAGCCTTTTTAAAATAAATAAATTCTCTCTTTTTCTTCACCTCTGCTTGAGCAGCCTTAAAGGGAATCGCACTCTCCATGTGCCGCTTGGTGATGCCACTCCAGCGCGTCCGGTAGTCCACAATGGGGAGCACAGGCTGGACATACTTGTCGTAGATGACATCCCCATCGTAGTTCACCACGGAGCACCGCGCCAGCTCGCTCTGCCTGCCCTGAGGACCGGTGCCCACCATCTCGCAGTCGATGGCCACATACTTTCCCGGGCGCAGGGTGGAGGAGGACATCAGCACCCCCTTGGAGCTGCCGTTCCCCTGTGACAGCAGCACAGAGTGATGCCTGGCTATGCTGTCCGGTGAGGTGGATGGGGACAAGGATGAGGAGATGACTTGTTTGGGTTGGGGAACCTTTCCACAACACAGTGGCGTGGTGTCATCTGCCTCAGTGAGCATGCTGTGTGCTTCTGGCCCCACCACAGGGGCTTGTTGGTGGGGGCTCAGCAGACCCTTCTGCTCCAGCAGTGCCCGGCGCTCCATGAACCGCTGGTGCTTGCGGCTCTTCTTCTTGCTGGGACCCTCTGGGGGCTGAGCATTGCTCCCTGGTGCAAGGCCATGGATGCTCTGCAGGGTGGGTGAGGAGACCTTTGGGGCAGGCAGCAGCGGGGTCATCTGCCCTTTGCCAGGAGGCATCCCTGCTGGAATGGGCACAGGGGGAGAATGAGTGCCACGCAACCCTCATGGCCCCTTGCTATATGNCAGATCCCTGCCCGCCCCTCATTACCCGACCCCCAAGCCCCTGCCCGCCCCTACTACCCGTCCCCCAAGCCCCTGCCCGCCCCATCGCCCACCCCGCGGCCCTTGCTCGCCTCTCGGTTGCCCGTGGACCCACCACTGCCCACCCGTACCCGGCGCGGCTCCCACGTGTCCCGTCCGGAAGCCGCCGCTCTCACATGCCCGGACAAGTCCCAGCGTGACCACACCCCCCTGCCTCCCCATTGGCCGCGCCGCGGGGGCTGATTTGCATGCAGCGCGGGTAGGGCGGGGCCGCTGCCGCCTCCCTGTAAGGCGCTTCGGGTATAACGCGGAGGGGGATGTTGTTGGGTGGTGGATCTGTTGGAGGTGTAGCTAGTGTTCACATCTCAGATCTGGGGGATGCTCAGGTCCTCCAGCCTGACCATCTTCTGGTCCTGCTGGTAGAGGAACCTTTCTGCGTGGTGGTTTCAGGGCAAGGATGTGCACCAGAGTACCCAGACACACACCTTTGAGCTTGTGGTGACCCCTTGAGTGTCCCTGTTTCTCTAGGAGATCCTCAGACTGCTGGGTGGGGCAGCCCCACAGTTCTGGGGTGGGCTGAGGTGATGTTCCCCCTGAGGGTGGGGGTTGTATTCTCTAGGCTCTCCTGTGCTGCTCCACAGGGATGCTGGGGTCAGCTTTGGTTGGGGCACAGGTGCAGGTGGGGTTTCAGACCAGCCTCTCTTTGCTTCGCTCTTGTAGCTCACAAAAGCAACGGACAAGGTGGTCAGAAGCAGTGAAGGGCCAGAGGCAGCCCCAGCCATCAGCTTGTCCCGGTGCCTTCAGCATCGCTGGAGAGGCCCTGCGCCCTAGGGCAGACTGTGACTTGTTGTGGTGGGATGAACCATACAACAACAAAATCACTAGTCTTCCAGAGGGAACCAGGCACCGTGTCTGTCCTCATCCCAGGGGCCCCTGTGCTGAGTGTCCCCCTGCCACCAAGGGGGCTTATGGGGATGGAGGGCAAGCTTTTTTCCACATCCTCCTTTCCACCACCCATTGCCTTCTTCAGCCTGATCAGAAAGAAAAGATTTAGATCAGCTTGTGAATATATATATATATATATATTTAAGGCTTTTTTTCTGGCTAGCAAACCTCTTCCTTAAATCTGTTGCTCTGTGTTTTGCATCTCTTGTTTCCGTCCCTGCTGTTCAGCTAATTAATTCCTCCTAATGAGAGTAGTTCAAGTGTCCCACAATAACTTGCTAGGGAGCCCTGGCAGGTCTATATGTAGAAATTTCTACTTGTTTCTGTTATTTTTAGTGAAGCTGTGCAGCATAGCTCTCGGGGATGGTTCACTTGGGGATGCTGGGGGCTCTCTGCCCTGTCTTCCTTCCCCTGAGCAGGGTGTGACCTGACCGTCATCACACAAGCGGGGTCAAACTTAAGAGAAACGGGCTTGTGTTGCCTGTGGTGATTCTCCACCAGATCCAGGTGGGTGAGGAGGTGGCATCTCCAGCTGTCCTCCTCCCTTGCACCCCACATTGAGATGAGAGATTCAAGACCCTCGACCGTTTGGTGCTCATTGATGGACGTGGTTGATAGCTTCTCCCTGGACATGTTTGCTGTTGCGCCTGTGGGTCTGACCAGTCTTGGCTCATCCAAGAGCCAAAGATCCAAACCTCATCTTTGTTCTGTGACACCTTCTTTCCCAGGCTGTATGTTTTGCAAGAGGCATGTGATTCCCCTTGGCAGTGTGAAATTTTAGATGTACCCTTCTGGTTACAAAGAAACCTTGACAGGAGAAATTACAGGCATGTGGGGAGGAAGGGAAAGGCTTTTTCTGGTTTCTCAAGGCTCAGGCTGCAAGGGAACAGGGATGTTCCCCCTATTCCAGATGCAAGGATGGAGGTGGAAAAAGAAGTCAAAAGAGCTTTAAATTACTCCGTGTACTGTGGCCGCCTCTGATTCCATGACTTCTGAGTTAGGAGTAGATGGTTCCCCATTCAGTAGAAGCTTTGTGCCTGACGGGGGTGCCAGTCATCTCCACAAGGTCCTGTGGCCTGGCTGGGGGTGGAGGGTTTTGGTACCAGATGGTAGAAATCCCGTTTCAGATTTGGCAGATGAGCCGAAAGCTGAGATGAAGCCAGAGAGCGCCAGAGCCCGGGAGAGGTTTCTGCGGTGTTTGCACAATTTGAAATAATAAGGAAATCTGTAAAACTCTGGGTAGAGCATGACTAGAATAACAGGCTAAATTTGTCGGATGAATAATTTACTAGAAGTGATTGGCCCCGCTCCAAGCGAGACGAGCACCAGCCTGATCGCAGGCTGAGCAGCCTGGGTGGCTCTGTTCTCGGCTGGGAGCTGGTCTTTCTCCCTGCCACCTGGTCATTGCTCCTGCAATAAAAGCTGGTCTCCAGCCGAGGTGACCATCCCCAGGTCATCGCTGCCTGGAGCTGCAATGCTTCTTGCAGAGCTCGCGGTCCCAGTGTCTGCGTTTTATTTTTGAGGCACTGCTTTGCAGAGCAGAAAGTGGTGGCTGTGGGTATCTGTCACCGTCGCCAGGGTCACAGACTCACCTGTCCTCTGCCTTTTTCCCTTCCCCAGCTGCTTCTCTGTCCTTGGCCGTGGTGGCAAGCGGATGGAGGAACAGAGATATCTTGACATTTGGGATGGGAAGGGAGATGAAGTCCCAGCACTGGGAGGAGACAGCGGCTGCGGCCGTGACAGCCAATTAATGTAATCATGTTTATGAATGCGGATCAGTGATTCCAGGTAAACTCCCTGAGAGCAACGCTGCCGGTGAACAAAGCCTCCTGCCCACCTGGGAACCTGCTGGCGGCCAGCAGTCCCCGACAGTGCCAGCATGTTCCTGCTGTGACTCTAAACCACTTCATTTCCCGGGCCCAGCCTGGACACGGCTCATTTTGTCCCCTATTACTACAATGTTGGAGCTCACACCCATCTTTGCAGGGCTGGTTGCACCCATATCCCTTGGACCTCTCTGTCCCTGCCACCGGGGACAGTTGTGGCAATGAGGAGCTCAGAGATAAGTTAACTTTGAAAAGTCATCCAAACCCCCGTTTTGCTTCCACAGATGATGAGGGACAGCTTCAACATTCTGGGCTTTGCTGGCTGCCCAGTGCCTCCTCATCACCACTCATGGGTTGGTGTGCCCCACTAGAATTCCCTTGAGCTGCTCCCATCCAAATAGACTTGAGGCAGGTCTGGTTTGTGTCCCCCACCATCTAGAAGATCAAACAGAAGATGAGGGGCTACATAAGTAGGTCAGAGCAGTGACCAGTCCCTTGGTGGACCTGGTTTCCTTCAGAGAAAGTCTCATCATGAAGGGATCACCTGATACCACCACCGTTCTGCTGCAAGGGACTGGGTCAGGTGGCTGGTGCTGCCTGGCTGCAGATGTCACCAGCTGCTGGTCTGAGGTCATCAGCATGAGGACGTCAGAACAGACAGGGACTGCAGTGCTCCCTGGCCTTTGCCACGATGGGTCTCAGAGCTCTGTAGCCCTCTTGGTCCAGCAAAGGTCTAGCACAGGGGTCTCCCTGGAACCTCTCCTTTGCCATGCCTTAGTCCCCTCTGAAGAGGGCAAAGTTCATCCTCCAATTCTTGACCAATCCATGGCTTCTCTGCTCAGCAGAGCTGGGCTGGGACTGGACACTTGTTTCAGACTCAAGCTTAACCACCTTAAGCCTGATGGACAGGAAGGTAAGAAGTCTGAGGATGTCAGCCAAGGGTTTCTGCAACTCCCATCAGCAAGGGCCTTTGTGGAGAAATTAGGAGATTCTGTAGGGTCTCGATCAATGAGTACCTTCTTCCTTCTGGCTTTATGCTCTTGATGCTTCAGTCATAGCTGCTCTTTGAGTTCCTCATCCTGAGCTGACTCGTGCAAAACCTCCAGGAGACCATACTCCTTCTGACTAAGGATGGGGACAGACTGAATGTGACAGCACCTGCCCAGCCTTGAAGACTACTCTGTGCTGAAAAGTCCTGCTCAGAAGGCAGAAAACCTTTTCCTTTCCCTTGGAGCACCAACAACCTCCCTCTTCCTCTGACTCCTCCTTCACCACTCTGTGGGAATTGCCTGTATGGAACACACCTCCAACATGAACGGACCTCCTCCTCAGCCATGTCCTGGCAGGTGCTGGTGCTCCAGGAAGGAAGGATCCTCCCAAAAAAGGAGGTGAGGGCAGATGATGCTGCCACTTGGCTCCCCCCTCATTCCCTGTTTTCTGGCTCACCCCCAGGAGAGCAGTAAGCAATTACGGGCCACACGGAAGCTTCATTATCGCCCTGTCGTGGCCTCATTTGACGAGACGTTTTATTGCCAAACTTATTAAAAGTGAAACGTGTGGTTTCTGTGCAGCAATTTCCTGTCTACAGCGATAAGCCAGGCTCTGCCCGCTGTGTAATAAACAGTTATTTTTATGTATGGCTCTGGCCGGGGTGGCAAGGAGGAGAGGGCCCAGCTCGTGTTAATTGCAATGGTTAATGAGATCTATTTTGGGAGCAGTGTGCGAAGTGGTGCACACCATCCCTTTCCCACCCCTCTGCAGTGGAGGTGGCCTCCGGTGCTTCATGCTCTGGGTGCTGGCATTGGGGACTGGGCAGGATCTCCTCCCTGGGGTGCGTGGGGGCAGCACACCTGGAGGGGACTAATCCAAACCCCCTCATCTGCTTCATGTCACCCCTTTGTCACAACCTGGAGCACCCAGGGGACCTGCTTGTGCACCCCCATTGCATGAGACCCCCTTCCCTGCATGGCTGCCCCAAAGCTCTGCTGATCCCACCCTTGCATGATGCTGGAAGGAGCCCCAAAACCCAGGGGCTTCGCTTAAGCTTCTCCCAGTCCTCCCATCTGCCCGAGAACCACCCCATCCACCACAGCATTTGCTGACAATGCTGGTGGCCAAAGTCCATCATATCACCTCCCTACTGTCCCTCCTGCAGCAGACGGGTGCTGGAGTGGTGACGGCAGGAGCACTACATTCAAAAGGCACACTAATGCCACAAAAAAACTGTGTTGCTGCTGGGCTGCAACCAGCAAAAATCCGATAAATATCCATAAAGCTGATAAATGTAATTTCATTTTGTCAGAAACAAAATGTCCTCATTAGGTGTGCGGTCTGTATTTTGCTTTAATTACGTCTTTTTAATATGTATTGAAAGCAAACAGCTTTTTTAAATGCAACATGTCAAAACTGCATTTACAAAAATCCTGATTGTTTTTTTTTTCCCGTACCTGGGCACAGCTATTCATTGAACTCAACCTGAAACTCCATAACTTTTCCTGACAAACAATTTGTCAGAAAAATTCCTCTTGGCTCTGGGAGACCTGTTAGTTATTTGTCAGCAGTCAAAGCCCTGGTGGGTATTTCCCATCTGACTTCTTTTCTTAACAGCAGCTTTATTGGTCTGGGAATTAACAGTGGAAGATGCGATACTTGCTATTCATTGCAGTCATCCCAAATGCCACTCATCTCATCAGACCACGGCTCCACAAAGCAAAAACCCCCTCTCCTTCCTCCAATGCACCCTTTTTTTTTTTTTTTTTTTTTTGTTGGCAGCTGTGGGGTATTTTACCCTCATTTTTCTCCCTGCATCCTCCTGACCCCACAGGGCACACCCTTATCCCTGGCCTTGGAGCCACATTGAGTGGCCCTATCTCTGTCCTCCTTCTCCCCATCTCTGTCTCCCCTCTCCCCATCTCTGTCCCCCTTCTCCCTGTCCCTGCTGCCCGGCTCAGCCTCTCACTGGGTAAACTCCCTCTGTCGCCAGCCCGGGCCCTCGTTAATTTGGATTGCAGCGTGTGTCGCGGACTGACGTGTAATTAGAGCTCCTGAAGCCTGTCTCATGCTGTAATTGCCATGACAGGGGCCACAGCATATCCGCTTGTTAATTAGTAAACCACAATATCCCGGGGGCTCGTTGAGAGCTGCCTTAATTGTATTTCAGCTGGAACAGAGGGATAATTACCCTTCGCTAGCGCTGCCACTTTTTAATTCTTTAAAAAAAAAAAAAGAAAGAAAGAAAGAAAAACCCAACCCAAACTGAGGTCCTATTCCTCTTGGTGGTTACTGCCTCTCTGCCTCTCCCCCTGGCCATGCAGGGACCTGGTTTTGTCCTGGGGATGAAGGGGAAGGGCTGTGGTTAGAACATGCTTTTGGTCTGTCCTTCTTACTGGTGGTGGCTGAGCTGCCCCTGCTCTAAGGGTGCTTCTGTGTCCCTGCACACGAGACTTCCCCAGGAACCCTGTTTGTGGATGCAGGTTGGCTTGCTGGGAGTCCTGGTTGCCAGTAATCCTGCCTTGGCTGGTGGGCAGCCCCCCAGACTCACCAAGAGGCACTGCTGGGATCCCAGCATGGCTGGCTTGGAGGAACAGCTTGTGTCCAGGTAGGAGCAAGCCAAGGTCTCTAGGCTCCCCACCAGCTGGAGGGGCTGAAGTCCCCTTGAAACACAAGCAGGAGCTGCTGCAGGGAGGAGGCTGTTTATCTAGCAGGGCTGGGTGTAACCATATGTTGCTGTTAAGACTGCTCTTATATTTCACATCCCTAACTCAGACCACCAGTGTCAAGGAGAACCTCAGTGTGCTCAGTGCTGATGGTCTCCACTCTACTCATTCCACTCAACCACCATGGCAGGAGGGCCCCAGCCCACTTGGCTCTGATGGATCCTCATTTCCCTTCTTGGCAAACTATACCTCACTGGGCAACTGGGAACCTTCTGGCATCTGATTAAGGGCTTTTCTCTCCATGGGAAGGTATGACTGTGTCTATGTCTCTCACAGTGGTCATGGGGAGACTGTGGAGCTTGGGTGTGAGATGAAGGAGGTGCTGAGGCTCAGCATCACCCTTCTGTGGACACTGCAGGCTCAAGGGCCTCTCTGTGCAGCACCACAGGGGAGCTATTAGGTGGTCCAAGATATTGGTGGAAGGTTAACCTGGGAAGAGATGCTAACACATGACACCCATCTCTTTTCCCATGCTTCTCCCCAACCTGACGCGAAGTCCTCAGCTGCCATCAGCCCTGCTGATTCCTGCTGTTCAAAAAATCATATAATGGACAACTGAGCCTTGGGAACTGGTTTGTGAATTGGTTTAAATAACAGGCCTGGCTCTCTCCTGGGAAGCTACATGGAGGTCAGGCTTGAAGAAAAGATCAGTACGGCAGCTCCAAGCATTAGGAAGAAGAAATAACTGAAGCAAAGTGCCTTGAACATAATTACAGCCTAAGAGCTGCGATGGGAACTCGGCAACCTGAACCCATCTCCTGGACTTTAGTCCAATCAACAGACTGACACTGCTGGGTCCTGAAGGCTGGTTTTTGGAAGCCACACACCAGGGTTGAATGCCAGAGCAGGCAAAGAAGCAGCACAGGTGCCAGTTCCAAAGGTTGAAGCTAGAAAAGTGTCTCAAATGGCATAGAAGAACCAGATGGAGGCAACCACTGGAACGCTCCGCGCATAATTGAGGGCACCTTCAAGGGTGAGCACGAGTTGGCTGCCCATCTCCTGGATGCTCTTCGCTGCTGCCATGCAAGTCACTGTCATTAGAGCTGGAGATGAAGTTTATAGCTGAGTAACCACAACAACTTTGCACAAATTAAACAACATACTGCAGGTTAATTAGATTTCGTACCACTGCCTCCATTAACTTAGCCCTGTTGTCTGCTGTCAAAAGTGGATGGAGCCCCTTTGAAATTCGCAGGCGTTATCACTCGGAGATGTGGATGGCTAAACCTCTCCTTGGGCAACCATGCCAGCATGGGTATGGGTGGGAGATGCCACCTTCTCTGCTTAGAACTCCCTTGGTGCAGCAAAGGAGACCAAGTGGAGATGCAGCACAGGGGTTGGGCTGGATTTCCTCAGCTGGCATTTCAAACACACCTTCTCATAAGATGATCTTTAAGGAAAATGGGTATTTTTGCAGCAGAGTCCCTCTTTCGTTATTCCATGGGGCGCCGTGTGAATACAAATAAACAAAAGAGCCCCCTTCGACAACATCTGAGAATGAGGCTTCATATTTTTAAACCAATTTCCTTCGACCGTGTCAGGGCCTGTTTTGTGTTTGCTAGACAATTATGTGGCTAATGAGGACAGCCACGGTTACATCAGGCGGGATTAGGAAGAATAAGGCTACAAATGTTGCAGTGCTTAAGACAACCACTAACTAATGGGGGCTCGAAGGGCATGCCCCAGGGGCCAGCAGCTCCTGGCAGGGCTCCTGGTGCTCTTCTGAAGGAGCTGGAGCAGGTGGTGGGCAGGCTGGCCAGAAGATGAGGGAGACTCCTGGTCCCCAGGTGGTGGTTGTGCCCATAGGAAATGAGAAAGTTTGACGGTAATTAAGACTATTCAGGGAAAGCCATGCCAAGTGTGCGGCCCTGAGGTTTTCCCAGGGAGGCAGAAACGTAAGCAGGAAGCATCAGCCCTTTGGGGCTCAGCAAAATGGGATCAAAAGCAATAGGGGAACTGAGCCTTGCAATTGAGATCACCAAGAAATGGGTCTTTGTTAGCTGAAGCCTTCCTATCCCAGCTCTCATATAGTCAGCAGAGAACTTTGTACAGCGTTTTCTGCAGGGCTACATCTGCCTCCCACCACTCTGATGAGGGTGAGGAAGGAAAACAAGGAGGATGCCTGGTGCTGGAGCGAGACTGTGCTCCTTAGATCACCCAAGAAGATGCAAGCCGACAGCCATGGCCTTCAGATGCCTCTTTCCAGCTGCCTGCTCCACCATGTCCCATCAGTCAGATGACCAGACTCTCCCTTAGCCATTGGGCTGATGCACTGGTGCTCCTGGCAGATCCCGTAGGTCATGTTCAATGAATTCCTACAATCACAGCATCCCTCACCACTCCCACACAGAGAGGGAAGCCTGGCCAGAGGGATTTTGCTTTTTTCCCTGAAGACCATCCTCCTCTTGAACCCTCTCCCACATTTCAGCTGTGTCTTCAAAAGCCTTTTGGCTAAAGCAAACTAGGACAGGTTTGCTTGCAGGTGAGTGGATGCACAGCCACAACTGCAGCAGAGGTGCAGCCACATGTCCATCTTAAGACCTGAGCAGAAGACCATCCAGATGCTGTAGCTAAGATGTCCACCACCCTTAAACCACATTTCTGTGCCAGCCCTCTGATGCACCCTCAGATCAGATAACTGTCACAGCAGGGCATAGAGCCAGGCATCTCATCCTCATAGTCCTTTTCCTCACCTGTCAGTGCCATGAAGGAGCTCCTGCCTTTCCTCCAGCATGTGGGCTCAGGACAGCTGGGCACAGCCAGCCTCCAAGGCTAGAGGATGCCCTGTCCCCTCTCATCCTTCCTGCCAGAGAGGAAAGGCAGGTGAGGACTCTGAAGAAGGGGAGTAGCCAGCTTCCTGCTCTTCCTCCCACCCTTTCTGCTGCAATTTTGCTGCCATTTTCAGACTCTCCAGCATTTAGCCCCAATGCTTAGTCTCAGCATCCAGCTGCCCACTGAGTCCAGTGCCAAGCAGAGGCAAGTAGAGCTCATGGAGACACTCTAAACCCTCTTGCTGACTCTGCTCCATTCTTGGTCCCACCGGCTACAGACTTCAGTACCACAACGACCCTGCTTGCCCCTTCTCTGTCTCTGCTGAGGCCACCCTCCCTGTGCTTGCCACCCACCTTCCTGGAAGAAGATGGGACGTGTACTGCAGAGCCTCCCTTGAGCACAGCCACTGAATCGCACTCTGGATGACTAATTTGCGCCCTAATTGGTGTGGAAACGAATGCCAGAAAGCGCTGGAATACCGAGAAGTGAAGCTCTCCATCTTGGCTTCCTTCAGGGAAATGGTCTTAATTAAGAGTCTGTCTTGCAAAGAGAGATAATTTCCAGCTATGTGTTGAAACAGGAGCTAGGATGGAGGTTGCAGCTGAGACCAGCGTTTTCGCCTCACTGGGTCCACTTGGCCATTGCAAAGTGATGGCAGATCTGGGTGTGCATTCCTCAGACTTCTACATCTCCGCGACTTGTCCAGCCCTGCCTTGACCTACAGAACATCCCCATGGCCCTTGCACCTGCATTGTTGCTCCTCAGCCCCAAGTGCACCTTCTCCTTTTTGTCCACAAATCAGGCCCTACCAGAAGCAGCTTCCATCAGAAGTGGCCACGTTGGTGGCAGAAGGCAATTTTACCAGCCTGGGCCGTACTGGTTCCTGTGGTGTTGACTCCATGCTTATGATCTCCACCAGTATTTGTGTTATGGTTGTTCAAACTTCATATCACTCATTGATTACCCCCAGGCTGTCTGTTAGGGCTTTTCCCTGGTGTATTTGTTCTGGACAAGAGGTTGCATCCCTGCTCCCCATGGCGGGTGGTATCTGTCATCCCACACGTCTGCCAGCCCTCCCTTCCCTGGCCAACGGGAGCATGCCAGGAGGGGCTGCACATGGCAAACAAACTAGATTGGCCTCATGTTACTCTTCTGGGTGTGCTGGAGCCCATGGCATCATGCTGGCACCGCAGGAGACAACAGCAAGCCCTGGCATGGGTGGGATGGAGACTCTGGGGATACCAGCTGCCATGGAAAGCTCCTGGACCTGGCTCTGCTGCCTTCAGAGCACAGCTGGCGTTGAGACGCCCCAGCCCCTTCCCCATGGCCTTGTTGTGCACAGCTGTTCCCTTAGAAATAGCTGTTGCCATGGTTTTTCCAAAGAAAACACATCTCTCCCCTCTTTCCCCACCACCACCACTCCCCACCGCCTTAACCTTGTGACAGCAGTGATGACGTGGCTCCCTGAGAAAGGCCACTTCACGTAACTATGGTAACAATTAGCTTTCTCTTGATTTTACCTCGGGGGTGATGCTAGGGAGAGGGACCCAGAGCTGCTTTCCTGGAGCGGGTGCTTCCCCCAGCCTCACGCCCAAAACTGTGGCTGGCACGAGCCAGCTCGGCACTGCAGCATCCTGGGCAGATGTGTCACTTGGACATAGGGATGTCTGTAATCCCTCTTTATCTTGGGTGGCAGTGACATGGCCTTCATGTCCTTTACAGCAGAATGTGCCCCCAGAACCTATGCAAAACATAAGCATCTTAGCAGGGCTCCGCCGGTGTGGGGAAATGGGGGTGGAGGCAGGGGGAGCATCCTCCAGGCATGGGGAATTGTGGGGGCATCTGCAACCCCCAGGCTTACCCCAGAAGTGTGGGGAAGGGAAGGGGGAAAGCAGCCAGGTGTGCCAGAGAAGGGTTGGGAGCCAGCTGGGATTTTGGCACTGGGACTGAGGACACATTGGAGGCATCCATAGCCTGGATGAGTGGTCTGCGATGGTGCCTCTACTCCCAGCAGCGGGTGGGTAAACACTGTGCGAAGCTGCTCCTTGGGTACATCAGAGTCACAGCTGCCGACTGCAGCGACTAAAATAAACGTTTGCCTGCTTTTTATTCCTCTGAGCCCGGCAGAGCCCACTCAGCACCAGGAGAGGAGCTGGAGTCTATTCTTAGCCCTGCGGGGAAGAGAGCGGGAGTCCCTTCACTGCTGCTGTGCAGGGCTGGAGGCTGCTGGGTCCCATCCCCTCCTGATCCCCAGAAGCTTGGCTTGATGCCCAGGGGAACATCAAGGTGGGAGGGACTGCACCCAGATAGGGACAATGTCCTACTTTGTGGACAAGGAGGAGTAAAGAGGCAGTGGGAGGAAGGGATGCCCCAGCATCTCTCTCAGCATCGTTGCAGGATTCAGCATCCCTGGGGAGTGGCTGCAATGCGGGCGGCTTTGGAAGGGGTCCCCACTCTTGCAGAGCTGTCTGGGCATGGGAGGCGGGGGGGAGCGGGGGACCTTGAGTCACAGGTCCTGCTGCCTCCAGGAAGGGGAGGTTTAAGGGAGACTTAAGGAGTCCAAGCTTAGAGTCACCACTTGCCTCCTGCTGTGTCCAGACCAGCACTTCCCAGCAGCTTTGACATGTGCTGCAAACCACAATGGTTGGGGAGCCACCAGCTGCCAGCATCACACCATCCCCACGTTGCACTGGGGGTCCTGCTCCAAAACATGGGGGGATTCAGCGTGACCCCAACACCAGTCTGGGGGAACAGCGGGCACAATGTAGGGAGCAAAACACCCATAGTCGGGCACAATGCGGCCAGCCCAATGCTTGGTTCTGATCTCCATCCCAGCCCCTCCAGGATAAGGGCAGGATTGGGGGCAGGCAGAAACGTGGCCGTAGATGGGGGGCTGGGGGTAAGAAGCCCCAGCTCCATAGCAACAGGTACTTGCCACGTAATGGAGTCCTTTCCGCTCGGCCTCCGCAGCCGCCAGCCTTATTCGCATGGCCATAAATAATTCAATTTTCTCATTCACACACATGAATGCTGCGGGCCGGGGCTCCGAGTGTGCTCAGCCTCCATCTGTCTGGGGGGAAGGGGGAGGCAGGACCTGATAATAGACTCCAGCATTTGTTTAACATGGATGAGTGTGGCCAGATGGCCTGGGGATGGGAGGTGGGGATGGGGAGGTGGGAGGTGAGGGATGCTCCAGGGTGCTCCTGAAACCCTGTGTCTCCTCTGGATGAGGAGGGGAGGAGAGTGGGGGACCAGTGTGGGGACGAGCTTTGACATCTCCAAATCAGTGTCTCCCTTAAGGGTGTGAGGGGGTTAGGTTGTCTCAGGCAGCCCTTCTTTTACTGTGCTCTTAGTGCCTTCCTGAGAGGGAAGAAGGGATGGGAAGTGCTGCACTGTGCTTAGGATTGCCGCGATCCCTGGTAAGATCCTGTCTCAGCATGAGCTGGGAGCAGGAGAATCAATCCATATCCAAGACAATTTGGCTGGAGATGCCGAAAGGGAAACAGCAAGGGGTGCTGCTGCTCACTGCCCCATCTCACACTGCCAGGCAAGGGCCAGCAGCACCTAAAACAACCCCAGAGAATAACAGCCCTGGTGATGGAGAGACACATCGCAGCTCGCTAGTGCAATTAGCAGGCTCTGGGCCACCCCCTGGCAGGGGTGCAGTGGGCCTGGCGGGAGAAAACAAGGGAATTAGCAGGGTTAAGAGGCTGCGCTTGAAAAGCCTGCGCATCTCTGCCGAGGAGCCAGAGCCTGCTGTGTGCACACGCCGAGCTTGGCTGGGAGGTGAGGGAGGCTGGCTACTGCCTGGTGGTATCAGTTCCTCGCCTTCCCTCCCTGTGGCTTGGGCACAGTCCAGTCCAAAGCATGCTGAGGGCAGCGTGAAAGCCAGCACCTTCTTCCTCTCTTGGTATTTGACCAGACGGACTCGGTACCCCGGCACTCAGTGATAGCCTGAGCCTTGGTGGGCTTGGACCCCAATGAGAAAATACAAAGGAGGAGCCTTGAAGGTGGAATTGGTCACTTTATCTCTGCCTCTCATTGGCAAAACATTGGGCTCACGACCACCAGAGCAAGGTCACAACCTCATTCACCACCTGGACAAATCCCCATTGGAGACCCCATCCCTGCTTAAGACAGTAGCCGGCAGGTGCTTAACCTCAAGCTTGGGCGCTATCTCAAACTGAAGGCTACAAAGCTGGCAAAGAGAATTCGGGTGCTGCCAGAAGGAGGGTCAAGAGAGGAGCTCATGCTCCAGAGGTATTATCCGTCACCAGCATTGGAAGAATTTCCCACACGGGAATGGGGGGGAGGTGGAAGCGCCTGCTGGGGGGAGCTGGGAGCGTAACCAGCTCACACACTGGTGTTTCCCAGCGCTGCGACGTATTTGGGTACGACACGTGTGTATGTATGTATATTTGGGTGCCTTCACGCACAGGCAGGAATTCTCTTCTGGTTACATGCTCTCGCAGGATTCAGAAGCAGTGAAAGAAGATGAGCCAGACAGCGCATCCCTGGACCAGCAGGCATGGCCAGACACTACTCTACAACTCCTCCCGCGTGTTGTACATCCCCTGCCTGCTCCATGTGAACATCCACCCGGAGCAGAGCCAGATCCCACATCCTGAGTCTCCTCAGCTGGGCTCCCACCTTTTAGCCCCACTAGAACAACAGGCAGCCCTCAGCTGTGCCCTTCTGGTGTTAAAATAACTCCTTTAGCCTTGCCGTGGCTGCTGGTCAAGCAGCCCCTGCCCCATGCACAGTGCAGGAAGGGGAGAAGCCCGAATGCACACCTGGGAGCCAACCCCTCCAGCAGCTCTCTGCCACAGACCCTGCACTCCCTCCTGAGCATCCTCCCCATGGAGCAGCAGCCTCAGCCTCCCCAAAGCCCCCCGAAGCAAGATGGCTCCAGCCAGGGCTGCCCTGTGCTGCGGGTGGCACAGAGTGCAGCCAGAGCCCCTCAGCTTACGGCTGTGCCCATGGGGTATACCCATGGTAGAGCATCATGGCAGACCATGCATGTTCCTCCCATATCTCTCAGACCATGAGATGGGAGGTGCAGGCTGTGCCCTTACACTTCAGCTGCTGCCAGGTGGGTAAATGCCAAGGCCACTCAGACAGAGATTTCCACCCATCAGACAAATTGCATTTTATCCCCTATACACACACACACAGAGAAAAAAAAAACAACAAACCAAACCCAAAAACAACAGGCCCAGCCCATCTTTTGAGGGATGGATGGCAGAAATGTGCCAGTGCTTATTCCTTCAGCTCCCAGTACCGCAGGAGCGGGGCATGGAGAGCCCAGCTCCAGCATGATCCTCTCTCTCAGGGTGTTCAGGGGAAGCTGCATCCTTGGGTTTGCCCAGGTCCTCAAGGACGGACCACAGAGACATTGGAGTATGATCCCCTTTCCTGCCTGCCTCATGTCCCCATGCCACCTGTCTCTGTGAAAGCTGCAGAGGCAGCTCAGGCTACTAGCCATGGCTTTGCTCCAGTTGCCTTGCTTCCACCACAGCCAACCCTGTTCAATCAGCGGCTCTGTAGCTTCTGGGAGTCCATACAGGCTCCAGTGGATCTGGATTTGAGAGCAGTTGTAGGCTCAGGAAGACCTGCAAGGGCTGCCCAGTGGAAGCCAAGGAGTTTAGTGACTTGCATGGTCACCGTTGGGGTATGTCCTGTGGAAAGGGACATATCCTTCCTCTCACAGGAACATGCATGCTGATCTCTACAAGCATATCTTCACCCCACTCTTCTCCAACCCTCTTTCAGCTCTCAGACCCTTTTTCTGCCCCGCTCCCTGCCTGTGCATCCGAGTGACACTAGACGGAGGTACTTACCTGCCGCTCACCTCATCAGAGCTGGAAAGCCCTGGGGACCAGGTAAAGACGGTTCTTCTGCCCCTCAAGATGAGGAGGGCAGTTCCTCTTCCCCTGTCCCTGCCTGCTCCTACAACATGCACCACAGCTCCTGGCATCACCCATGACTCCTGGCATCATCCACAGCTCCTGGCGGCACCCACGGCCCCTCGGGGCTTATCCATGCTGTGGCTCATGTGCCCGACATGGTCCCAGCTCTGAGGGCTACAGCAGGTGCCAGCTCTGAGGACTACAGCGGGGACAAGGAGAGATGCCAAAGATATATGCCCAAAGCAAGGCAGGTGACCAGCTAAGGAGTTGGAAGGGGTAGGCATCTTCCGAGGTGGTCTGGGAAAGCCAGCTGGCAGGGGATGAAGACCATGTAGATCCCCACACCTCTGTGCTACCCTGAGTGGGAGCATCACAGTCCCTTTATGCAAGCAGGGACCAGCCACCCCAGGGGTTTTGTTGTCCCAGGGGTTGTCCTGTCTTCTGGAATAATCGCAGTGTCCTACCTGGAGGTGTGGGGAAGGTGGCAGGGTCCCAGTGGAGGATAGAAGGGACTGGTTTCAGCTGGGGGTGCCCTGTCTGGGGTTTGGATTCCCTGGGGGACCCCGACGGGCTGCAGCCCCGAACGCCGCCAGCGGCGCTCGG
>VZTM01012579.1:447857-551744 GCA_013400555.1 Jacana jacana | reverse complement strand
ATGGGGGGGCGGGGGGGTGGGTGGTCTGGGGGCTGCAGGTCCTCCCGTTCTCAGGTGCGGAGACAATAGCCAGGGCTCCTGTTGCAGCTGCAGACTGTCTCTTTAAACCCCTCACCAGCCCACAGGTGGCCCTGTCACCACCGTGGTCATCCATGACGTCATCGGGAGGGAGGGAAGGGGAGGAGGAGGAAAAAGGGGGAGAAACGCGATCCCCCTCCACAGCAAAAGTCCCCGAGCGCCCATGGCAACAGATTGCAAATGTCACTGCGCATCAGCCGCGAGGAGACTGCCGGGCTGCCCCCCCACTGGTGACACCGCGGGGTTGAGGGTGGGGGGAAGGAGGGGACAGGACTGTCATGGCACGGGTGGCATGGGAGGGATACAGGGCTGTCATCCCCATGAGTGACACCGGGGTAACACAGCTATCACCCCATGGGTGGCATGAAGGGGGACAGGGCTGTCACCTGTATGGGTGGCACAGGGTGGTGGGTGCCTGGGAGGGGACAGGGCACCCAGATCTGGCTGTCCCCATGGGCATCCCCAGCTCCTGCCCCTGAGGTCCTGCCTGAGCTCTGCACCTGCAACAGGACGTTTCAGGACATTTTGCAGAGGCCAGGAGAGTTTCGGAAGGTGATTAAAGCAGATCTTGCTTTTAAGTAGTGACAAGATAATCCTGGGAGTAAGAAAAGGATGGCCCAGTCACACACTCGTAGACCCCAGACCCACAGACTACATCTTGGTGGTGATGATCCCATTAACAGCCTTGGAAACGTGCCCGGTTCCACTTCAAACAGAGCCTCTGGCACCAGTTAAAATCAGTTCAAGGGATGTTTTGATGGCAAAGAAACGGATCCTTAGTGCTGCAAATTTCCATGGGCATTGCAACCTGCAAACTTGGCTTCAGTGATGTCTGATCCCAGTGAGACCTGCCCAGTGTGGGGAGAGGGGCTACAGGTCCCACAGGGTTTCCGTGAGGCTGGAGAACCACGAGTCCCAGGCACTGCAGACAGGACCTTTTCATCCCCTTCATGAAACTGTGTGTGAGTGTGCACATGGATGCCTATGTGAGGGGAGCCCAAAACCCTGTAGAAATGAGAAAGTCCCCCAGGCTGGTGAAGAACTAAATATTGAATTGCATCCTTGCTTTCTTGGGAAAATGAGAGACATACAGGGTCTCCCACTGCTCCCTTTGTTCTGTTCTCATGCCAACAAGAATTCCCCCAGCTGAAGTATCTGCCATCGCTAGGGTGCTTCACCCTAAAAAAATCCCCCCATGGAGGCAGCTGGCTCCCGCAGGGCAGCTGTACTTGTCCTGCACACACCAGGACTTAGGAAGGACCAAGGCACCACTCAGGGCTGAAGTGTTCCTCCTCACAGCGGGCTTTTGTGCAAATTTTGCCCTCCTTGTACATATATACATATATATATATAACATGAATTGGTTTTTTTATTTTCCTCCACCCTCAGAACAATGGGGAAGTCAACAGCGACCAAGCTCATCAGCTGCAGGAGGAAGACAGTGATGCTCAGGACCTGGAGGGTTTTCTTCCTTTGCCAGCATCACTGTGAGGACACCAGCCATCTTTTCCCCACAATGATTTTGTGCTGGGGGTTGTACCTGACTGGTAGGGCAGGAGCAGCCCACTCCTGCCCCTGCCCCATCTCCTCAGCTCTGTCCTCCTTACACACCCTCTCTAATCCCAGGAAAGCAGCAGCAGGATCCAGAGCTGGGAGGCTCTTGGTAAACAGCCAAAGCAGGAACAGCAGAAGCATACTTGCTTCAGGAATGGGGGAAATCATCCAAAACAGCCCAAATGGGCTGCGATTGATTAATTTATTTTTTTTTAACCCAGCTGCTGGATCTTGAGAAACAGGGCTGGAGATGGCTGTGGCACTGTCAGGGAGGTGGTGGGCTACTCCAGCGCTGGACCTTGCCGTGAAAGCACTGAGCATCCTTCTCCTCAGCACACTGCTAAAGCACACTGCCTCCTCTGGGGAGAAATCCCCCATTTCTTGGGGAAGGTTGTGCTTGAGGCTGTTTGGGGTGAGACGGGGGGATTTGCATAGGGGAGCAGTGGGAGTGGGGAGCTCAGAGCTAGACAAGGGATGAATTAGGAGAGGGACATCCCTTGACACCCCAGTCCCGGCTGTGGGCTCTCACCTGGGGAAAGCAGGGTACATCTTTAAACATTGCTTCTTCCACCAAAACCAGCCCAATGAGACCCAAAGCAATGGACTGATAGTTGCTCAATGAGACTGGAAAAGTCCAGCAACTCCCTGGACCAGCCCTCAGTGACTTCTGTACTCATTCCCCATAACCCCCATACTAACTCTCAGCAACCCCTGTACTGGCCCCCAGTAACCTCCACACAAGCCCCAGTAACCCCCATAGCAGTGCTCTGGGCTCTGAGTTGGTGCTTGCCATCTCCCCCAGGCCTGGACACATGTGTAGGGGCTTTACCCCTCCCCATTGTCCCATGGTAGATGAGGACAATGACAGCTGTGTCCCCTCTCACCATCAGCACTGAACCCCCTGAGGGGCAGCAGGAAACACTGTGGGAGTTGGGAAATCACAGCTGGTGAAAAATCCCAGGAACTCTTAGCCTTCAGTATCCACCCATGGAGAATCAGGGGGAATCCAGCCCTATGACCCCCCTACCTCCCACCTCCCCTGGGACCAAAATAAGCAGGAATTAAGCTTTCTCCCAGCCTTATGCCTGTGATGAGGTTTATTGCACGTGATAGAAATCCCTGCCGATGGGTGAAACTGCTCCAGCGAGGGTCCCCTGACCCCTCCCCAGCACTGTGGGGGCCCATGGCCGTGGGAAGATCACAATGATGAAGTTATTAGCTCCAGAAGCACTAATTGCCTCCATATTAATGGTTCTTTTGTCCGGTGAGCTCTCTTTCGGTGTATGTGTGCCGGGCGGCTGTTTTTCTGCCAGCTGCTGTGTGGTTGGATGGTCTTTGGTATTTAGTTTGATCCTATTAAGGTGGATCTCAATTAATTAGGCAGGAGGCAGAGAGACAAAGAGAGACGCTGGGGCCATTCATTTTAGTCTTGTCATCGCGCCTTCTGCAACCGAGAGGCTGCGGGGAGAGCAGGAAGGGACATGGAATATGGCTGATGGGGATGAAACCGCCCGGGGGTGGGAACAGGGCAGGCAGGTGGGGTGGCAGCAGGGTCCCCCTAAAGGTCCCTGCATCCCCAAGGGTCCCCTGCCCACTGCCCAGGGGTGCCAGGCAGGATACCTTCCCCCATCCCTGTGGAAAGGCAGTTGGAGCCACCCAGGTCCCATCCCCCAAGGTGGTGGAGTCTTACTTTGCCCCACTGCCAATGGGACCCTAAAGCAGCCCCCAAAACACATGTAGGATCCCTGGGAATTTCAACATTGAGAGCTTTAGTGCAGCAGGAGAATCCCCTCTCCACCCCGCTGTGACACTGGCTGGATACCACTGCTGCATCCTAGGGAAAGGGGGTGCACCTCGGTGGGCTCTCCAGCACCCCTCTTTGAGCATCCTACCCTGTGCCCCCCTCGCTTTGAGCTCCCATGCCCACTGATGGAGTGGCTCAAAGCACCAGCATGGTGGCTCAGCCTCAGCGAGAGGCTGACAAATGGATCTCAAGGGCCCCCCTGACATTCCTCCATCCTTCCTTTTGAAGGACAAGTACCCCTTGGAGCTGCCCTCTCCGCCTCAGCGGTTAATGCACAGGGCGGGAGAGGTGATACTACTAAAAGCCTGGACGAGCAAAAAGCTTTCAAGTCCCTTGGAAAGCCCAAAGGGGTGCCCAGCACTGATCCCAATCTCTGGTGCCAGTACCAGGCTTCAGATGTTGGGGTGCAACCCCAATATGTTGTGTGACTGCAGAAGTGATGCCTCCTGGGGGGTCCCCATGCAGGAACTTGGGGTTTAGGGGTTGCCTGGGGTTGGAGGGGTATGGGATGCTCAAGGCATGGGGGCGTTAAGAAGGTGCTTTGGTGTGGAGATGGGGGTGCAGGGTGGTACAGGGGGCTTGGGGATGATTGGATTGGGGTAGAGGGGGTGCTGGAATGGGGTGCAGGGTGTGTCATAGAATCCTAGAATGGTTTGGGTTGGAAGAGACCTTAAAGATTATCCCTTGGATTGGATCCCTTGGGTTGGAGATCCAACCCCCCTGGACCAGGTTGCTCAAAGACCCATCCAGCCTGGCCTTGAACACCTCCAGTGATGGGGCATCCACAGCTTCTCTGGGCAACCTGTTCCAGTGCCTCACCAGGCACGCACTGGGTGCAGGATGGGTGCAGGATGGGTGCAGTTTCAGGGGGTGCAGGAGGGGTGCAGGGATGCAGGCGGTGTCAGGCGGGTGCAGGGTGGGTGCAGGGTTTCAGGGGATGTAAGATGGATGGATGCAGGATGGATGCGGGATGGGTGTAGGGAGGGTGCGGAGTGTGCCCGGCGCGCCCCGCAGCGCTCCCTCCCTCCGCCAGGGGGAGCAGTCTCCCCCGCTCTGCAGACAGTCTGGCCCGGCTCGGCCCGCCTCGCTGGCCCGGCGGTCGGAAGCGGAAGTTCGGGAAGGTGACACCCTCCGGCTGCCACTGTCGCTGCGCGTCGTCTGCGATGGCGGAAAGATGGCGGCGGCCATAGAGTGAGCGGCGGCGGCGGGCCCCAGCGGCGGGCCCCAGCGGTGAGCGCAGCCATGGCCTTCTTCTGCCCCGCGCCCGGCCCCACCGCTCGCCCCTTCCTTCCCCAGGTTCTTGCCTGCTTAGGACGCCATCGCTGCACTCGGTTCCGCCCGGTCCCCTCACCCTCCGGGCTGGTGGGAGAGCAGCTGAGGGTCCCGCTGCCGCTGGCAGACAGGCCGGCCCACAGCCCTCCATAGGCTTCTTTTGGAGCTCAGTGCCCCAAGCAACCGCCGAGTATCCGGGGCTCCCTGCGGCCCCCCTCGGCAGGCAGACCCGTAGGCTTCCCGGTGACCCCTGATGTTCCCTGCCACCCACAGCTCTCTCTGTCCTTTCCAAGCTGCTCCCCTGCACCTTCGTGTCAGCAGGCTGGTCTACAGATTGTCCCTGGCTCCCCTCACTCCTTCTCTAGTCCCTGGGGGCTTCCTCCATTCCCTTGGGGCCCACCTGTGCCTGCTCCCCTCCTTGGCTCTCTCCATCCTCTCCTGGTGCCCCCCTGTGTCTCCCTCACCAGCTGACAGACCTGCAGATCGAAACAGACCTTGCTGCACGGGGGTTCCCTCTGGGATCCTCTTATTTTCCTTGTTATCTCCTACTGAGGTTTCTCTCTCCATATCTCTGGTTCTCCACGGTTTCTTTCTGTGTTATCTCCCCACTTTCCAAGGGCATGTCTGCCCTTTTCAGCTGAAGCCCTGCTCCCTGGGAGCTATGGGGCTTTTCCCTACCACCTTCCTGCAAGCAGGTCCATCAGTACCCTGGATTCTACCCCTGTCTCTCTGTGGGTCCCACAGCATGTATGTGCTCCCTCCCCAGCAGGGTGAAGATGAAGTAGAGCTCTGACCATGGACCATGACGCACCCACGATCAGGCCCCGCCGCATCCAGAACCAGAATGTCATCCACCGCCTGGAGCGCCGCCGGATCAGCTCAGGCAAAGCCGGCACCCACTGGCACCAAGTCCGTGTCTTCCACCAGAACGTCTTCCCCAACTTCACCGTGGTCAATGTGGAGAAGCCACCCTGCTTCTTGCGCAAGTTTTCCCCTGATGGGCGCTACTTCATTGCCTTCTCCTCTGATCAGACCTCTCTGGAGATCTATGAGTATCAGGGCTGCCAGGCAGCAGAAGACCTCCTGCAAGGCTATGAGGGAGAGATCCTGGCCAACGGCAACGACCAAAGATCTGTCAACATCCGGGGGCGGCTTTTTGAACGCTTCTTTGTCCTGCTCCATATCACCAATGTGGCCTCCAACGGAGAGCACCTGAACCGTGAGTGCAGCTTGTTCACCGATGACTGTCGGTATGTGATCGTTGGATCTGCTGCCTACCTGCCCGAGGAGCCTCACCCTCCCTTCTTTGAGGTTTACCGCAACAGTGAGTCCGTGACCCCTAACCCCCGGTCCCCCTTGGAGGATTATTCCTTGCATATCATAGACCTCCACACGGGCAGACTCTGTGACACACGGACTTTCAAGTGCGACAAAGTCATCCTGTCTCACAACCAGGGGCTTTACCTCTATAAGAACATCTTGGCCATTCTCTCTGTGCAGCAACAGACTATTCACGTCTTTCAAGTAACGCCCGAGGGTACGTTCATCGACGTGCGGACTATTGGCCGCTTCTGCTACGAGGACGATCTCCTGACTCTCTCTGTGGTGTATCCCGAGGTGCAACGGGACACTCAGACAGGGATGGCCAACCCTTACAAAGAGCCCTTCATAAACTCTTTGAAGCACAGGCTGCTGGTGTACCTGTGGAGAAGGGCTGAGCAGGACGGAAGCGCCATAGCGAAAAGAAGGTTCTTCCAGTACTTTGATCAGCTGAGGCAGCTGCGCATGTGGAAGATGCAGCTTTTGGACGAGAACCACCTATTTATCAAATACACTAGTGAAGACGTGGTCACACTGCGGGTGACGGATCCTTCCCAGGTACTACCTGCTTCCTCAGCCAGCTCGTTGCTTTGGGGCAAGTGCTCACGCAGGTACAGTGCTGTGAGCTGTGTTTCTTAGCTGAGCCCGGGAATGTTGTGTAAGATCCCTGGTACTTCATTCTTGTGAGACCGTTTGGCACCTGTGATACTGAATAACATCCTTACCTTTTGCTCTCGTAATTTCATTGCTTCCTGCTCAGCTACAAATGAGAGAGATGTGGTTATCGAGTCCCCTTTCTCCAGGGATTGTTCCCTGTGCTCATAGATGCTGTACATCCCTCTTCTGCTTCCAAAACCGTGGCTGATATTTTTTTTTCTGGCTGCTATTTCATGCAGTACACTTATATTGTAGAGGTAGGGTAGTCTCTCCCATTTCTCTTGCATTTTCAAGCATGTTTTTCAAATATAATAGTCTTCATTTTTTCCCAGTAGAATTACCTTTTCTATGCTGCCTACATACTTGCTCTTTCAAGCTTCTATCAGAGATAGTATTTATGATCTCTCCAAATTGGAGTAGCAGCTCTTAGGTCTAGCAAATGTGCCAATTGCTTCTCCTTTCAGTTTAGTACTAAAGAAGTTGAATTAGAGCAAATATACCTCAGTCAGTGCTGGGTCCCTCCAGGCTTTTCACCATCCCATGGGATGAGCATCTCTTTTCACTACTGTTAGAGTGGTGGTCAGGTTTTTAGCTCTGTGAAACTGAGCTATTTTTTTTAATCTGTTCTATTCCTTAAATCTGCTTGGGTTTTATTCTCTTCTAAGTATTTAACAAGAATGTAATAAAACTCCAGTGCTGCATGTAGGTCTGATTGTTCCCCAAATGTTTGTTTTTCTTTCATATCCTTCTTTTCCTCCTCATCTGACAAATCTAGGACTTAAATCCTAGAAGAAATGAACAGTAGTTCTCTGTGTTGCCTTAGCCTAATTCTTCCTGGAAGATGACTGGTTTGTTTCCTTTGTCTCATATGTGGTATTTGTTTTACAAAGGATTTACTTTGGGATGGAATAGGTGAGGTTTAATTTGATGAATTTTACCCATTCGTGTAAAAACGAGTGGCTGTCTCAAAACCAATGAAGCTTTGTGGAACTGGCCTGGAGTGTTTGGTGTCTGGAAGGGTGCTCCTGAGCCCGGGGTGGATGTTTGCAGTAGACATGGCTCCGCTCTCTGCTGTGGTTACTAGGGCTTTGGTGGCGGGTTTGCTGCAACGTGCTCCTGACTCCTTTCACCCGAGGGTTGCTTTTAAGATGCAGGTTGTGGTTTGTTTGCAGCGTTCCTCAGGTGGTGTGTTTTCTGCTGGAGGAAAAGCATCTCATTTCTCAGTTCTTTCAGGAGATGATTCCAGCTGTGGAGCAGTCTCTGCAGACCTGCCTGAACATAGGCTTTATGTCAGGGCTTCCCGTAGAAAACTTGGCTCACAAAATAACTAAAACTCTGATTTTTCTTTCTTCTATCAGAGAGGAACATGAGGTTTCATCTCACTTCAGGCTCCTCTCTTCTTCCTGGCTTTTCTGCCAAGAAGGTTGAGGGAGTTGCTGTTCATGCTTGTGGGTTGCTTGTATATTGTCAGGGTCTGCACTGAGTCCTTCATGGTTTCTAATCATGTCCTGTGTATGTGTAGTGAGGGTTTTTTTGTGGTTCTAGGCTTGTGTTGACAGACTTGCCAGCTTTGCTGAGTGATTTCCGTGACACTCGACTCCCACCACCCGTGCTGTGAGGATGGTTTGCCCAGGTTATAGGCGCTGCTAAAAAGCAGCGAGGGTGATTCCTGTGGTCATGGGCACCCTGTAGATGTGTCTGGGTGTTAACCTGGCTAAGGACCTTTTTTATTTAAGGTTGGAGGGTACTCCCTGCAATCTTCAATGATGTAAATAGTTTTTTCCTTCTCCTGTCTCCTCTTATTCTCTCTCTGCTCCAACCCTGTGTTTCAGAAGGGCTTCCCTTTCCTCAGGCACTGGTCTAGGGAGTAACCTCCTCTAGCATGCTTCATTTTGACATGTAAGGACTGGATTGTATTATCCCAATTTATTTTGGGGCTGTAAAACAAACCAAGCTTGTGCTGTTTGCCAGTGGGCAGAGTGCCTGCCGTCACCCCTGAGCGTTGTTTGGGAGCGGGAGGTGAAGCATTTAGAAATTGCCTCTGTTGACAGCAGATTTAACCAGATATGTGTATACACCACGGGAATTAGTTGCCTTTGAGGTAGGGTCAGGTTCTTACTTTGGGTGTTAGCACTCCTGTCTCTGACAAAGTCTGCCTCAAATGAGGACACTAAGGATTAAGACTACCTCTTTCCAATGTGATAGGAATGTCCTTTCCCTTCAATGTAGCTGCTCTGACACAATGTCACCTTTTTCCCCTATTCTTGCTTGCTCATGCCATGAAATGCCACCATTGCCAATCCACAGTGTGGTGCCTGGGCCTTCTTGCAGGTGAATGACGGCATTAAAAATAAGTC
This sequence comes from Jacana jacana, assembly GCA_013400555.1. Lineage (NCBI taxonomy): Eukaryota > Metazoa > Chordata > Aves > Charadriiformes > Jacanidae > Jacana > Jacana jacana. Next base: position 542,702 of record VZTM01012579.1, on the reverse strand, counting down.
TTTAGTGTCTTTCAGCTTTTTATTTCTGTGCTGGCAGGGTACCTGGAGGGCACAACATTTTGTGGGCAGTGGTGTAGTGCACAGTGCACTAAGAAGGCTGATCTCTGTGTGAGGGCAATATTAAGAAGGAGCTGAAAATAATGTCTGTACACAAAGGAGAAAATAATTTGTGGCCAGCTAGCACTGGATTTTAAACCATTTTGTCAGCAGGAATGAGAATTAATTTTGGCACTTTAGAAAGCACTTTTTTGATTTGGTGGAGGGCAGAGAGGAAGAGAAAACAGAAATATTGACACCTGGTTTAAGCTGAAATCTTGGAAGTCCATTACTTTTGTTCATAACTAATCACATTTTAGAGGTGGATAATTTGGTACCTGGTGAGGCATTTGAATAGCAGAATGGATTAATGTGGGGATGTGGGATTCTCCTACACTGCAGAGAAATGTGGATAGGGTCTTTGGTGTCATGAGGGGAGAAGGAAGGGACAGTTTCTCCACCTGTGCTCTCCTGGGTAACCGCTGCCTCTGCCTTTCTCTCCAGCCTTCATTCTTCGTTGTGTACAACATGGTGACCACAGAAGTTATTGCCGTATTCGAGAATACGTCCGATGAGCTGCTGGAGCTGTTTGAGAACTTCTGTGACCTCTTCAGGAATGCCACCCTGCACAGTGAGGCGGTCCAGTTCCCCTGCTCAGCTTCCAGCAACAACTTTGCCAGGCAGATCCAGCGCCGGTGAGCCATTCGGAGCATGCTTTATACCGTATAGACACATGCTCACCCCCGACAGCTGAAGGCTAGTATCAAATAATGATGGCAACCCTAAGAAAACCAGTTCCTTTAGTTCCTAGTTGGTGCAAGGATCTGGCTTGCATGTGGTATATCTTGCAGCCTCGTGAATCTGAATTTATATTCCACAGCATCTGTCTTGTTAGAGGGAGGAACAAAGCAGTGGGAATCCAGTGCTTAGGAGAAGGAAGAGGAATTTTGAGGGAAAGATGTTTCTGGCTCTCCTTGAGCAATATCACTTCTGGAGGCTATTAAAGTGTTACTGCTCAATAGCTTAGGTCCCTGAAGATAAGATTGTCAAGATGCTAGTGTCATCTAATTGGATGTATTTTGCCAAGTGTCGTTCTCTGAATTTAGTGTGTTTCAAACCGGGTTCTGTAGCATTTTCTCCAACATCGGGCAAAATGTTGTGTTTCTTGTCAAACCGCACCAGGAGAAAGGGAGCTCGTCTGCGTAGACCTGTTATGAAAGCTGAGCAAAATATCAAAATAACCTGTGTTTCTAGAATGTGCTGTAAAAGTCAAATGTGGTTTTAATGAGGCTGAGTGTGTTATTTCTCTTGGAATATACTTTTATATGACTCAGGGTGTTTTGTTCTTCCAGTGACTTGTTTCATATCATCCAAAGCACTTGGCAATCACTTACAGGCATGAGGCTTCTGTTTATTTTAGGTTGACGTCACCTAAGTAAGAGGAAGTTGACAGTGTCTGTAACTTTCTGGAGTTGCCTGTCAGGAAATCCATAATGCTTAGTGGGAGAGAGAAAAGAGAGCTTGCTGCAGACACACAAAGAACAGCTTCTGCCTTGTGTAGCGTAGAGGAGAATCTTTTCATCCTCCTGGCTACAAGGGGCTGTAACAAGAGTGTTTAAATTACATAGCAAAGAATAATAGAACACAATCCACAGCAAACTGACTTTTTTTCTAGGTGTTTCTGGTCAAATGGAAGTGTTTTGCCCTTCTTGATGTATGACATCCATGCAGCTGATCTGACTGCTCTTGCATATGGAAAGTTTAAATTTTACTCAGAACGAGAAATCCAGCCTGTGTTAACTCTCCACTAGGAAGAACTTTCATCTCACTGTTGTTTCTGAAGAGCTTTAGGGCTTCTCAACAAGGTTCTTCCTCATCTAAGGTTTCTCCCTTTTAAAACATAGCAGCTAGAGAGAGGGATATTCTTAAGTTAACAGTAAGGGCCCAACTGTTACTGTGAAGCCCGCTGGCTTTCGCTTGTGCTATTTCCAGGCTTCATGGTAAAACTTGGATTGACTGATAAGCTGCTAATCCATCTCTCCCTCTTTCTGATCCTGTTCATTTCCTGTACTGCAGGGCAGCTGGGGCCAGACCTTGTGGTTAGGCACAGAATTGTCCTTCTGTCGGCTTGGACTTTCAGAGCAGAAACAGTAATGATGAGGGAGGATAAAAAGGTCACCAGAACTGGTTGATGCTTGAATCACTGTGATACATCCTTGGAAATGAACTTAGTTCTTACACTGCTGCTGTTCCTCTTTCCCTATCACTTTTCCTCCTTAGTTTAAGTTGTGCTGTTCACCTGTGGCCTTTGTGAGTAAAACCTCCTGCTTTGTTTTGCACAGGTTCAAAGACACTATCGTGAATGCCAAGTATGGAGGGCACACGGAGGCCGTGCGGAGGCTGCTGGGGCAGCTTCCCATCAGCGCCCAGTCGTACAGTGGCAGCCCGTACCTCGACCTCTCCCTTTTCAGCTACGATGACAAGTGGGTGTCAGTCATGGAGCGGCCCAAGACCTGTGGTGATCACCCTATAAGGTATGGAAGAGGCCAAGAAAGCTGTATGTGAGTAGAGCAGTGCGAAAGTAACTTCAAACCTGCCACGTGGCATCAAATGTGCAGAAAAGGCCTTTTTCTGTTCTGGCATCCTCTCACCAGAGGGTTTATTTCAGCAATCCCACAAAGCTTGGCCTTTCTCCTTGCGACAACTGTTTTATCTTGTTCGTGTGGGAGGGCTCTTCAGGTCTTCATGCTGAGCTGCTCCAGGGGAGGTTTGGGAAAGGAAGCCCGAGCTTTTTCTGTATAAATGCTGTTGTTCCTCTTCTTGCAGTCTTGCCATTGTGTTTGGGCTGCAGAGTGATGAAGTTCTGGATGCCTGCTTTCCTCTGCTGGAGGGATCCCTTTTGAGCACGTGGGTTTAGCTGGCAAGGATGAACTGGTTTGTCCGGTGAATAAAATAGCAGCTGGGTTAGGTGTTATTCAGAATGCTTCTGGTATTGATTTAGCTATTTTCAGACTTCCCTTGTTTACAGTTCTCAACCTGGGAGCTGTATTTGTCTTCATACCCTTCTTCTTTCTGTGATCTGCAGGAAATTCGTTTCTGTAGTAGGAATTTCAGCCAGATGTAAGGGTTGTTCTGTTCCTTTTCTGTATGAGTCTTCAATGCTGGCAGAAGGAATAAGTCTGAGCTTGAGAATAAGGAGGTTTGCCTTGCTTCTTGCATAAACACCAGGAGTATTTCCTTCTTTTTGCCGGCTGCAGCCATGGCTGCGAGTAGTAGTGGTTAAAAATCCACCGTCTCTGGCTTGAAAGGCTCCAAGTGGCCGAGTTCTCCAGGCAGAATAGTGTTTCCACTTATAGTACTGTAAAAGCAAACCTGTGCTCTGAAAACAAAGAGAGCCTTCAATGCCTAAGTGCTTTGTTTAGTGACTGCCCACATGTTGGGGGCTCAGGCAGGCTAGGGAGACTGTTCTGGCCGGTTTCCCAACTTTATTTTCATCAGCGCATTCTCAAAAAGTGGTTTCATGTTTCCCCTGGCCCTGACTCAGGTGGCGGGGAACCACTGATTATTCCTGTGCCCTCAATTCCCAAATTATGTATATTTAATTAATTTTTCTGCCTGTATGATTTGGTTTGATCTCCAGCTCCCATGCTATCTGCAGAGAAAAGCCTGCCCTTTCCCCCTTGTCATGCTTGACGTGGGGAAAACTTGCAGGGCGGCAGTTGTCTCCCAGCGCCAACCTGCCTGTGGCTCCCGCGGACAAAAGGGAGCAAAACCGCAGTCATTTGCTGCGGTTAGGTCTTTGTAGTAAACAAAGCAAAGTGCCACCTTCCCTCCCTCCCCTGAGCAAACAGGCATTTCAGAGCCAGAGCTTTTAAAGCTCAAAGCTCTGCAGAGTCAATTAGGACTTGAATAGGGCCTGGGAGCAGTGGGGCTCCTGGTTTTTGGAAAGTAAGCAGAAGAAGAGGCGCTAACCTTAACCATTCAGTAGCTGAAATAGTGCTGCTGGTTTTCTCACATGCAAAACAAAGGGATTAATAAAATAATGCCACCGCCTGTTGTGGTTAGAGGGCTTGGAAAGGAGGGGTCACAGGTTTTGTAATGTAAGTCCTATAATTGGCTGGAGTACAAAACCCTTCAGCGGCTACGGGTGTTGTAATCTGCAAGCAGTTTCCTCACACCATGTGGGAGATAGGAAGGTCTCCATACCTTTTACACATCGGTTTCAGTGCCTCTGAGCATGGTGTCCTTTTAAAACCTTAGTGCCTTTCTGCATCCCAGAAGGTTCAGCTCTCTTCTCTGGCTACTTGAGAGACCGGGGGTTGTTTGCTCTCAGGAGGGAAGGACTTTAGGTTCTCCATCACTGTTGTCTTCCAGTGTCTTTTCAGGAGGCTTGAAGAGATACTCGCTGGGTGAAATGATGGCACTTGTGAAGAAGAGGCTCTAACACAGCCATGCCTATAGTAGGGGGTCTCTAAAATCTATCTAGACGGCTAATAGGGAGCCATTTAACCAAAAAATTGGTCTGCAGATAAATCTTCCATTTTCATACAGTTTGAAAAGGCTGGTCTTGCTGTTTCTGTTGACATACAATTTTATATTGCAGTGCCTAATTTATCCCCAGAGTGAGAGCCCATGGAAATGGCCTCTGATTGCAGAGCACTTTTAAAAATAGATTTAAAAATACCAAACTGAGCACATCTTTCAGATTACAGGGAGCTTCATCTTGAGTAATAAATTATTGTGAATTGGGGAGAGAGAGGAGCAGATGGGGGACTGTGCTTTATTTAAAGACTGACCCTCTGCATACCCAGCCTTGTGTAGGAGGGAAAGGGCTTTTTGAAAAGCCAAATACCAAGATTGTGACTCTCTTGCTGGGTTCTTGTGTGCAATTTTCAGGCAGGGCTGCCTGGCACTTTGATTCAGAGGAAAGGAGAGGAGAGTGGCCCTCCAGGAAGAACATGAGGTTCTCAATAGGTTGTGTTGTTAAAATGTGGAGTACGTCTGCTCCTGAAACAGCATCGCCTCTATCTGTCATCACCCATTCTTCCAGGTTGAGAGCTGAGTGCATCGTATTGCTGGTGGGGGAGGGGGAATGTGCTCTGAGATTAAAAGCATTCTTGGAGTTAAAACCAGAGGAAAATGCAAAATACCCACATGTACTACTCCGTGATGGTGGACAAGGAAACAGCCGAGAGGCAAAATGACAATTCTGCACCCAAAACTGAAAGAACAGAGAAAATGGTCTAAGGAACTGAGACAACTTGAAGGTGAGGACTTGAGTTAGAGCCCAGTTGCTTTGTGACGGTACCACATCCAGAAACCTCCATCAAAGTCTTGGGGAGGGTAGGGTCATTGCAGAGAGTCCCCTGTTCCCACAGCAGCGCAGGACAGTGGTGTTACCTGGGCTTATGTCGGTTAAACCAGCATGCAGAGAAGGTTCAAGAAGCAAAGAGCTTTCTCAACTTGTCCATCTCTTCGGTGCTGTTTGCCTCATCCCCTTGGCAGTGATTGCTTTGTGCTGAAGCTGTGTTCTAGACCTCACCGGTTTTGGGGGCACAGATGAGCTTGACCCGCGGGCAGACTTGTGGGTGACAGCAGAAGGATGCAAGATTTTCCTTGACCTCTGCTCTTGCTCTAATGGTTGAGTGCAATCTGCCAGGTGCTTCCTGCCCATCTTATCTTGTTAATGCTTTTGATGAAAGTCTAAAAGGAACTGCCAAGCCTTGCTTGAGCTGTAAAGTACAACTTGGTGTCTTTGAGCAGAATTGGATCCAGATGTTTACCTTCATTTCCTGAATGGAGATATACGCAGGAGCAGCAGCGTAAAGCCTACCTGGCAGCAGCAGGAGAGGAAAGGGCCTTCACTAACACTCATAGTGAAGGCCATTGAAGAGCTCAGATCTGTACAGTATATCCACCTTAGGGATCAAGGAGAGCAGCTTGCATTAAGTGAGGATGGAGAGCTGGGACAGGTGAAGTCTGGACCAAAATTATTCCCCCTTATGAACTCAGCTACATCCACCAAAATGAGAGGCAGAGTTCTCTCACTGGTTATACTAAAAAGAAGTAGCTTTTCTAGACATTGGAAAACTAGCTGGGAGGGACTTTTCTGGTATAGCCAAGAGCCAGACACCCAGCTGAGGACCTCTTGCCCCTGAGGGCGTACAGGAGTTAGAACAAGGCACTTGTCTGTCTGTGTGAAGAGCCCTGATGGAAAAGTCATGGGAACAGCCATAATTGACTTTCTCTTCCTTTCAGATTTTACGCTCGTGATTCTGGCCTCCTGAAGTTTGAGATCCAGGCGGGACTCCTGGGCCGACCCATCAATCACACAGTGCGACGCCTGGTTGCGTTCACCTTCCACCCCTTCGAGCCCTTTGCCATCTCGGTGCAGCGCACTAACGCTGAGTACGTGGTTAACTTCCACATGAGGCACAGCTGCACGTAGTGCCACACGTGGGCAAGGGTGGCTGCTTTCCTTGGGGCTGGGCCTCTGCCACAGACCCACCAAAGCCAGATGTTTGCGCCTTCTAGGAAACCAAACCATCACTCACGTCAAGAAACCTGACCTGGGACCTCCTACCAGCCGGCATCTTGCAGGGACCTCAGCTCTGGCAAGCCGATCCCGTCAAGTTAGGACTGTGAATGTTCCTTCTGACCCTGTTCGTACTGTGGAGGTTCCTGCTGCATTAAGTGCTGCTGTTGTTCCCTGTTCCTGTTGGAGAACAGAGCGTAGCTGAGGTTCTTGTCCTGGTTTCCCAGAGGCACATCCGTTTTTCTCTCTGAAGGATGGCAGAGATGGAGCTTTTGCAACACATTTGTGCTTCTGCCCTGGCGCTCTCCGGCCTTGTTGAGACAAACAGCCTGTCGTAGAGGGAGTGGATGGCAGCCACGGGGAGGGCTTAGAAACACGGCTACCCGTGTGTGTATCTGCAGTATTACTAGGGAAATGAAATCCTGTTTTCATCCACACAATTTACTCGGTTTTAATATGCAAGAGGTCAGGAAACAAAGCTGTGAGGAACCACATCAATTGAGAGACGCGAGGTGTGCTCCTGACTCTTATGCAAGTCACTTAATCTTTGTGCCTTAGTATCTCTAAAAGCTCCTAAGTGAAAGGTAGGGTGTTCATACTAGAAAGCCAAGGCAGCTGCCTGTGTCTCTAATGCACGAGGACGTGGGCACAGAAGGAAGATGGGTGGCTGGGAAGGGTGTGGGGAGCAATAGCAGCTCCTTGATCACATCAGATGGACTTGTCTGCAGCATGGGGGTGAGTCCTCACAGTTCTGCTGCTTGAGGGGAAAGGGAGACCCAGTTGCTGGCACCCTCCTACATGTTGGAGTATGAGCATGGAGAATTAGTAGCATTTGGATTTGCCCACAAGGGAGGGAGGAGACCTGGGTTAACGTGCATTGCTGCAGGTTTGCAGTTAGGAGACAAGCTTGTTGGCGTAGGTTGCTTACCTCTCTCTGTTACGCTGTTCTCTGTGAGAACCCCATTTGCTGTTCCCAGGCTTCAGAGTGCAGCTGGCTGGTGGTGTTGATGCTGAGTGGGCCGCTGCGGTGTTGATGATAAAATAGGTTCCTGGGTGTAATATGACCTGCTGCTGTGGACTGCTGAGGATGCTGGCCTGCCCTTCTCCTAAAAATGGACTGTTTGGTTATAAAGGCCAACATCTGGGGTTTTTCTGCACACAGGCTGGTTTAAGACTGTGTGCTGCCAAGCAGTGCAACCATCCCAGCATGGCGAGGTGCCCTGTCGGAAGCTGGAGCCTCCTGTTGTCTCGTTCCCATGGGAGGGACAGAGGGGGCATTTAAAAATTGGTGCTTATTACATGAGAAACCCTCTACTTCAAAGGACCTTGTGGGTGTCTTGTTTGGACCAAAATGAGCTGTAGGTAATATGTTGTGGCCTACGAAGAAGAGTATTGAAGTCATACATTCATTTTTCATGGTAATGCATAGAAAAATACCTGTGTGCGTGCCTGCTTATAGGATGAATAGTGGACCTTGTAATGGAGGGTGCCCTGGGGTCCTTGAATCAGCCTTTACTCTCTCTCTCTCATGGTACTTCTCTCCTCTCCTGGTCTTGCTAAACATATCTCTAGGCTAAGACATTGCATTTCACCGTGTTTTTCCTGGTGTTTGCACTGTTGGTTTCTCAGGTCTGTCGGGAGTGACTTCAGGTCAGGAGACTGCTAATAGAGGAGGTGCCAGGCCACGTGTGCTTTACTTCCAGGTTCCTCTCCATCTAATAACACTATTTGTCAAGGGTTTAGGTTTTTATCCTGTGATCTGTTCCTCAAACATTCAGTTAAAGCTCCAAGTGGAGCATCATTTGCACATTGTAGATAATGGATTTACCTCCTTCTGCACCACTCTCACATTTGTTCACACTTCCACTATGAGACTTTTTTTTGTGCCTCTAAAAGCTCTCAGCAGCTCCATCCAAGACTGGATTTACTCCTTGGTGTCGCAGCCTCGGAGGTCAGTGCTTACTAAAATAGCTGTCAGCTAAAATCTAAAATAGTTTTGTTGGGTTTATTTTTTGGTTTTTTTTGGTGGCAAAAATATAAACCATTTCAGCATTTTTTTGCAGTTGGGGCTTTTGCCAACTTCTGGCTGTCCTTTGTGAAGCATCGAGCATAGCACGGGTTGTTCGACGTGGGGCTGAGAGACCAGAGATCTGTTCTTAGCTCTGCTATTAAATTGTTCCGTGACCGGGGGGCAAATCTCTTCCTGTTCCAGCTGGTGTTTTCTTCTCCGTAAACGAGGCCAAAAACACATTTTCAGCTTTTGTAAAAACACTTGGAGATTCATGGATAAAAAGTGCTGGATAAGTGCTAAGTATTTTCTTATTATGTTTGCAGACAAACTGATTGATCATTCTGGGTAGTAATTGCCTTGGAGTAGCGTAGCAGATCCTCTGGTCTTGGCTGCTGCATTTTATATCTACAACAGAGTTAATTTTATTACAGGAATGTATTGAAAGAAAAGTCTCTCATGCTTGAAATTTTGATTCTTTTATTTAAGAAACAAAAAGTGTGCGTGTGGTGGGGAGAGTGGGAGGAAAGGGGAGATATTTTCTACCTGATATTTTTCCTAGGCGAGAATGAACATTTGTTAGCCACGCAAAACAAAAATGGAATAAACAGAATTTGCTTTAAGAGCCTGATTTCTTGTCTTTGTCTTCCAAAAATCTTCATGGTGCAGCCAGGAATCCCTGTGAGGGAGGCAGGGCAGGGGTGTGCCTCAGACCATGCAGGCATATCGCATGGGAGTTTGCTGCCTCTTCCTGGCACTTGGAGTACCAGCCCATTCAAGGATGTTCCTACCTGAGACATTTCTGTAGTTACTACAGACTTCTCCAGTTCTTGTCTACATGAGCTAACACTGGGGTGCTGGGGATTGAATACTTGGCCTTTGGTTATGTTTCCCCTTTTGTATGTTGTCACTCACCCAACTTGTATTCAGAAGCTCTTCCTTTAGCGTTTGTCTAACCTTGTGGCTGCTTTTCTACTGGTGCTCCAAGATCAAAGTTGAACAACACACCTTACTTGGCAGAGGATCCGTCTCCTACTCATTGCTTTTAGATTGGGCCAAGGCACTCAGATTTTCCACTGCCTGCCACTCCCAGCTGCGATGCAGCTTGGCAGAACATTGTGGATGAGAACATGTGGATGGGACCTTCCCGAAGTCTGAGATCCCGCTGGAATCCACTGCTGCTCTGAAACAACCTGGTGGCATCCTTGTTTATGTTCGTTGCTCTAAGCAGCTGCATCTTGGCATGAAAGCCACTTTCCTTTGAACCTTCCTCCCTTTGTGTGTGTTTCCTTCGGAGACCGTGAGCGTATCAGAAAGCTCTTGAGCCTGTGGCTTTTCAGATGGGCACCGAGTGACAAGGAGATGCTTGACTTGGAAACTGTGTTTGACTGGCAGCAGAATCCCATCTTTTGTTACTTCTGGTGCTGCCTTTGCTTTTAAAAAGAAACAAATAAGTGCTAAAAGCAGGACACTTGCAGTATATATAAACTGCATTAGGCAGGCAGCCACAGAAATGCCATGAGAATCAAACCTATAGATCCATTAATGGTGTGTCCCTGCTAAAGACTCCTTTCAATTAACCTTCCAGCACCGAGTAGCTGGCCCTGATTTAGCTCCCTGATGTTCTCAGTGTACTTATAGGACCTTCTTTTCACTCAGGTGCTGGCGTCTATTATGTTGCCCTTGGTCCTTTTTGACCCAGCCAAGAAGAATCAGATTTCTGATGTTCTAAGAAGTCTCTTTGTCTTTCTTGTTTGTGTGCTCTGTTTTACAGCTTTTCTGCCAGCTTCTCCTGCAGGATCTCTTGGGGCTACGGGCAGAGGGCTGGTAAAGGGATGGATGGCAATGGGACGTGTGGCCCTCCAACAGCTTTCATCCCTGTGGGAACCTTTATGGGATGAGTGTGGGCTGCAGAGCAAATGGGTGGTGCTGTGGGCAAGCGACAGGACAGGATTTTGTGGGTTTGCCTTTGCCTTGCTTTCCGAGTTTCAGAGCCCAGGTCACTGGTGTGCTTGAATCCTTGTGCTTTCCTGTCTTGTTATAGGGTTGTAAAAGCATTTCTGGCCAAATACTTCTCAGGAGGAGGAACTAGTGGAAAGGCTTTTTTGTTTTGTTTTGTTGTTTTTTTTTTTCCTTTTTTCCCTTCTTTCCTTGCTCCAGGGCTGTGGGGGGCGTAGGCTGAGCTGTGTATAGTCAGTCATTGGAGCAGTAACAGCCTGGCACTACCTTCCCACCAGGCTGACTGCTCATCAGGCAGCGGCGTCCCCCTGCTAGAGCCGTTTAAGGTCTGATTTGCTTTTGTTTCTCTCAGGGAAGAGCTGTACTTACCGCGTAAGGAAAGGAGTTCTCAGAAAAATACCCATGTGGGAAAAACCCCGAATTGCACATTCTTTTCCTGATGTTTTGACATAAAAATACCGCACCGGTTTTAGACTCGCAATCTGGAAACGAGTAGTTCGTGGGTGACTTCATGGAGAACATGCGAGGAGAACTGAGAAAGGGGCACAGTGCCACCCAGTCCCAGCTGTTCAGGGCTGTGCTGCAGCACTGAGGTAACATGTTGGCCCTCGCTTGGTGAACAAAGAGTCAAGGACATGGTTTGAGCCCACAGGCTTTGCTGCATTTGTGCAGAGGTAGCGGTTTTTTTAACCGTCTGTCTTGTTTCTTTCCTCCCAGAAGCCAAATCCTTTCCTAGGGCACCTTCTAGCTGTTGCAGTTTGCTAATGGGGTGATTGCTGTCCTCGGTTTTGCGAGGATGCCAAGTGCACCTGAAAGTGTGAGCATGGCAGGGAGATTCTCGTTGGGTGCCCAGGCCTGTTGGCAAGCCAGAGGGAGGCAGACTTCAGGGAGAGGAGCCTCCAAGGGGAGCTTTCCTAGAGGAGGAGCAGCACAGCACTTGGCCACTGTGGAATAAAATCTTACAGAAACTGTGAGAAGACAATGAAAAACTGGAGGTAATACAAAGCCCACAACTTTTGCTATGTTCTGCTTTGTCCAGGTACAAACTGGAACCTTTGGAGGAGTTTAGTTTCTGTGGGTGACAGAACTAATTTGAATTCAGTCTTCTTAAAGCCAGGAACATGCTGCTTCTATTCTCCATGGCTTTCCTCCTCTTTCTTTCTCCCCAGTGGCTTTACAATAGACTGAGTGCAGGCCCAAGCAGCCCTGGCTTTGCCTGGAGGATTCTCTGAGCCCCTGCTCTTGGTAGGGCACCATCACCCTCTGAAAGCTGCTCTTACACAGGTTTGTCCTCTCATCTGCCAGTGTCCTTCCACCATCCAGGCGTGTTGTGACAGCCTCAGGTAGAGAGACAGAGCGATACAAGCGAGAGTTGGGTGGCCCAGCAACATGTCTCCATCCCAGTGTGTGATGAACTGGGTGGACGCTTCTGCTTACCTTGCATGGGGCTGGTGAGGATGGGCTGGTGGTATTGGCATCCAACCATGGGCTTGAGCCCTGCTGGAGGACAGCCATGGGACTGGCTGCCTCGGCTGTGCAAGGAGGTCTGGGGGGGTTGGGAGCTGGGGGACCAGCAGGGAGGTTCCACCAGAGCCAAATGGCTGCGGATCAACGTGATTTTGGGGTGTTAATAACAGCAGCGGGCAGCACCGCATCTCTCCGACCGCCTGCTTGCTGCTGCCAAGCTGGTCATTTGATAGCTCCTTGGTGCTCCTCAAAGGCGTAAAATGGAGTGATGCTGGATTAGATGTACCCGCTGCCCTTGGCAAGCGCTGGGGAGATACGGTCCTCGCCCTCCCGCCTCCGGCCTGCTGGCGCCCAGCGCTGTTGCCATGGCAACGGGGAGAAACAGCCATCCGCATGGAAACGGCCTTGCTGCGCCCAGCAACCGATTCGGGAGGGAAACAGTTCAAATGGTGAGTTTGGAGAGGTGAGGGGCACCGGCATCCCTGCAGCAACTGGCGCGGAGCCCTGGCCCACTCCACTGGGCTGAACCCACATCTTGTGGGATCTTGCAGCATCACCACTGTCCCCACGGTGGGACACCCCACCTGAAACACCGGCATCGCCCCCATCGCTTCTCCAGCTGTGAAGGTTGGTTGTTGTTGCAGCTGCCCTGTTTTGGGGCGCTGGTCCCAAGGTCAGGGTAAGGTCCAGATTAGCTGTGCTGATACCTGTGGCAGTGTAGCCAGGTCACTGGTTCAGCCCTGACCGGTGAGTCCTTAATGCTAGTAAAATCCCCCTCTAAAGGAGAAGGGGCAGCTGGCAGCCAAACAAGGTCTCCTGTAACATAGGGCAGACCAGTGTTGTGTTGATGGCACGATTGTGCGGAGCAGCCTGTCTGGCTTCAGGCAGCAAAGTCCCAGTTAATCTCTGCTCCTCCTGCCTCTTACCTTTTATCCCCCCAGACAGCCGCTCTGCCCACCTGGGCTTGTTCCCCAGAGACGGCTCAGATTTGAAGGAGATGTTGCTGCTGACCCTCTGGCTCTGATAAGGGCTGGGGAGAGCAGCCCTGCTGTGTGTCCAGTTTGTCCCAGTTTCTGGCCCTTTGGTGAGAGCACTGCTGCTCTTGGCTGCAGGATCATGAGGAAGGGGATTTTCCCAGCCAGCTGTGCTGCTTCTCTTGCAGAGATGTTGGTCAACAAGGCTGGTTTTACAACCATGTCCAAGGGCAGGTTGTTTCAGAGCATCTCCCAGTGCTGGAGCAGGCTGCTTCCTGGATGTCAGCATTACAGAGAAGCCCAGAGGGTTGGCCCATCTGAAGTCATTTGAATTCCTTGGTCAGTTTGACCCTGGCAGCTCAGAAAATTGATAATTTACTTCTGTGGATTTGGCAGGAGCGAAATGAAAGGCAGCATCTAGGTCTTGGCAAAGAGCTGCATGAGAGCAACGGCAGGCAATTAGGAGAATGAGTTGTTTGCCTGCAGGCTGGTGCATGAAGAGGTGAGAGTTGTGTTTCTCCATCTCATCTTGGGACCTGCTGAAGGGGCTGGAGATGAGTGGCTGAGGGGTGAAATATGTGTCTTTTTCCTGCCTGGGGTCCCAAGTTTTATTTGTTACCTGGAGTCCTGTGTGCAGTGGGAAACCTGGTCTGGTTCTGCACAGAGGAGCAGGCAGAGCTGGAGCCTTTAGTGATGTGGCCAGGAGACCCAGTAGACATCAATCCCAGCCACTCTGGCTTAGAATTTGGCTTTGCAAAATGAATCATGAAGTGGTGAAACACAGAGGAGGGATTTCAGAGCCAGCTCGGAAGGGGAAGGAGGATTTTGAGTAATGTCATTGCTGCTTAGAGAGGCTTTGGAACAGTTTCTAAATACAGCTTTGGGATGGTCTTTGTGCCTTCTCTAAAATGGTGAAGGCCCCAAGAGCTGGTCATGCTGGCAGGGAGGGCTCCTGAGGAAAGCCATCCCATGCTTCTGACGTGGAGATCTGGCTGGGAGAATAGCATCAGGGAGTACATCTAGCCCGATCCTGAAGCACAGCTGCTGTGGGAGAGCCCTTTCCTTCTAATCTGTGCTGGTTCTTGGACCATGAGATGGGAGATTTTAGCCATAGGAAAGGTTGGGTTTTTTTGATGCCCTATTTTCACTTCTTCCATTTTTCCCTCCATGTTCTCTCCCTTTCCTGACTCACCCCTTCATCGTTCTCTGCGTCCTCACTTAGAATCCAGCCTCTTGCATCCAACCCCGTCTCCCTGCTGTCTCCTTTCTCTGGATAAACAAGGCGTGAAGCTGCTGTCGGGAGCAGCTATGCCAAGTAATGGCTGGTGGGGCTCCATAGTTGCTGAGAGGTTTGGATCCAGGTCCCAGATCTGTGCACAGCCTCCCACTCTCAGTGGATGCGGGCATAGGAAGAGAGCTATGAGCTCCAGAGAAGGGAAAGGACCCTGCCAAGTGGCACTAGCGCAGGGGGAGCTTGGGGACCACAGCAGAAGAGGTGTGAGTGGTTTCAAAACAAAAAGGAGATAGCATTGAGGCTCAGCTCCCTTCTGTATGTCCCCAAGAGGACCCCGCAGCCTCGCTTCACCATCAGTGCAGGAACTTGGATGCTATTAGGCAGTTAATTAGTAAAACCTCTGAGCAGTTGCCATTGCTGTTGAGTACCCACTAATGCCTCTTGAGGGAAGAGGAGAACGTTAGAAAAGCACAAAACCAACCTGAGGGTCCTCGATCTTGTTTCGGTCTGAGAGGTCATGGGCTGAGGTTGGAGGGGCAGCTGGGGAGGAGAAGAGGGGCCAGGCAGGGATGGATGCCGAGCATGGAAGCAGCACCATGATTATCCAACCCGAGTCTGAGCACAAAAACATCACCTGACTTGAACTATTACTTCTCAAAAGCTCCCTGGGGGTGATTTAGGGTTATAAACACCTACTCACTGACCCACTCCGTGCAGGTCTTGAGCCAGGTATTCCCACCCCAGAGGGAAAGCCGGCAAAACCTGCGCAGATGTCCCTAACAGCTGCAGCAAACCACCCCTGCTGCTACAGTTTATTAGCGCTGCAGGTTCTGTCCCCTTCTCCTTGCTTGCGTTTGTATACAGTCAGCTGTTAAAGGACGCTGACATCACTTAATTAACGGCTTAATTGAATCTCACAAAGGGATCAAAATTGGCTGCCTGACTCTCGTCACCGAGATACCTAAGAAATAGCAAATCACCAATTCAGCAGATAAAGCTGCAGTCCTAGGTAGAAAGTCCTTGTTGCTGGAGATAGGGAAATAATTCCTCTTTGCAGAATAACAGCCTATTAGGGAGAAGGCTGGGGGCCATTTTTCCAAGCCACCAGGTGCCACCCATGTCCAAGGGAAGGGTAACTGGGTTAGGCTTACTCCCCTAGGTGGTACGGTGCTCATTAAGGGGTAAACAGACCTGAGATAACATTTTGGCCGTAAGTCTGATTTGTGTTTCACCCCCTGTGGGAGGGAGGAAGGCCCAGGTGGTGTTTTAAAAGGGAGGGCAAAACCCCAGAGAGACCAGTGTTGAACCATGATAAACCTTTGCAGTCGGTAGCAGCCTCTAAGCCTGTTTCCAGGAAAAAAAAAAAGGCTTCTTCAAGAGCAGGAAGTAAAAAGTTTGGAGGGAGTGGAGAGAAAAATGTCCCAAAGTGATGGGGAAGCCCAAAGGGGAGAGGCTATGACCCTAATGAGGGTGCTAATGCTGTGGCCTAGCTACTGACAAGTAAAGTAATTGCTGCTCAGGAGGAATGTGAGCCAGCAGAACACAGTATCCACCCAGGTGCCAAGAAAAGCAATTAGAACTGGTAAACACCAGTGGCTGACTAAAACCAGGCCCTTAATTAATAGTTTCATCTGAAGGGTAAGGAAATCATTAAGAGCTATTGGTGTCTATGAATTCCCTGTGAGATGAACAGTGACAGAGTTTTAAGACCTCTCTGGCCGTGCAGCGTGTGCAGGAAGGAGCGACGAGCCCCTGCGTGAGGTGGGAGAGGGCGCTTTGTGCAGCTGGGCTCCCCGCTCCGCTGGTGGCTGCCCTGGAGGCCCGGGGTGTGCTGCAGGATACACCGCTGAGAACCGAGCATTTAGGGAGGACGTGGCTTTGGGGCTGCTCCATCAGGGCAGGAGAGAAGGTGGGTGGAAAAATGCAGCTTCAACCAAAAGCCGTGGGGCTGAAGTGCTGGGCTGGAGAGCTCAGGGAGGGTACACGGAGCTGGGGGTTTGGAAGATACTCTACAGATCCAGCCACTGAACCATGGAGGACAGTGTCAGCCTCTTCTGTCCAGCTCAGAGAGTGCTGTATAACTACCAGTTGGAGGAAGAAGTAGGGATGGGAACCAGAAGTAGGGAAGGCAGATGAAACTTCCTCCTGTGCAGGCTGTGGTGGTGTATTGCTGGACTTCACAAAGTGTTCCCAAAGTGCTCAGACACCGGGAGTGGTGAGGAGTGACCTTTACAAAGGGCACAGCCCTTTGGTTCTACGTCTGGATAAGACAAAAATTTATTCTCGTCGCTTTCTGACTCTCGAGTCATCCACCTACTCTTCCCTGAATTTTGGAAGGACTGAAAATCTCTTCCCAATCTTATCTTTGATTTATTTTTCTCACCTTTATCTGATGTGGGGCATTTGTGCTGCATTGAGGCGAGGAGCAGCTTGGGGTGGAGAGCGGCAGTGGTTGGTTTTCCTGCTGTGTTAGACAGCCTGCCAGTGCCGACCAGTGCTCCTTCTGTCTCAGGGCTGGTTGCTGCTGGTGCAGAAACCAGCCCAGCCTGGCTGTTCACACACACTTTCCCCAGCCCGCTGCCTGGACCCGGAGCCTTAACCTTGATGGTTTATAGCTGACCTGGTATCTTCTCCATAAAAAGGGCTCTGTGAAGTCACTAGTAGCTCAGCCATATTTCTGGAGCGAGGGGGAAGCTCTTCCAGTATGTCAAACCCCTATGGAAGGGCCTCTCTCCCTCGCTGTCAAATCTATGACAGCTCAAGGAACTTCCCTTGTAGATAACCTACCCTCTCTTCAAATGGAGACAGCTGGAGTAAGGTAGGGGATTCATCCCAGTCTTGTTTTCTTCCCTCCTGTCAAATGCAACTCAACAGGCCCTTCTCAGCAGACTGATTTCTTTCGAAACCCACCGTCTGCCATTCAGCCCCACCAAGGAGGTTCACTGCCTTGTTGCCATGGTACCCTTTCTCTAAAGGGGAATAGTTAATTACGCAATTTAAGAAACTAAGGAGGAACGACGGAAAGAGAAATAATAGGAAGGGTTGGTGATAGAACCGCTGTCTGCACCAAACCACACTGTTACAGGGGAAATCTTTGCCGGGTGTATGCTGTGTACAGCACCCTCTGTACTGCAGCGGCGTCGGAATCAGCACTGCAGTCACTCACTGCTGTCACCTTCCCTGGTTAATGCTCTAGAGCCTCAGATGTATCTGCTCAGCAGAAATTCTCTCTGGATGGAGCTGGGACAGCAGTAATACCTCACTGACCCACGACAAGCTCACAGTGCCTGTGGATATACAGAGGTACAGCGCAGGACTTAAGCACTTTAAAGCCCCTCGGCAGCATCTCATTGTTCCTCAGGCCTGCTAACCCCCAGCTTGCTTTGCCCAGGACCTCAGAAAACCCAGTTTGCGGTGCCCAAGGCAGGACCAAAGAGACAGCAAGCATCAAACCAGGCAAGATCCCAGCTCCTTTAGAAGGACTGGCATTTTCCACTTGCCAGTAGCACCAGCCAGCCAGCTACAGCCTGGGCAAAACAAAGCACCGCAACACATCTTGGCCCGTGATGGATCCAGGCTGCAGTGCTCCCTGCTGTGCAAAGAAGGAGAGCTGCCTCTTGCACGGTGCTCTGAGCTCTGCAAAGCAGGGGAAGGGGAAAAGTTACCCCATACCCTGTTTGTAACTGTGTGTTGTGAGAGAAAGAGGGAAGGAAGATGGCATGACCCCGTGCAGTTGTTTACTATAGAGGGCTGGAAAGAGATCTGTTTTTGGTACCACCTCAAGCTCTCCTCCTGCCTACCGAGGGCAGTAATAGCACTGAGGGCTAGACCAGAGCCACATACGGCGCTAAGAGGAAGAGAGCAGTTGAGAGGCAATAATAACCCCAAATACTTCTGGGAGCACAGCAGGAACAGCTGTCAAAAGACCAACATTTTAATCAGCAAACTTTGTACACAAGAGGCTTCCCACTAAGGGAGCACAGTACATGGATTCCTGCTTTTACCACCAGCTTCTACCACCTGGGCTTTTAAGGCCCAGGACGATCTGTCTTCTTCAAGCTTCCCTCAGAAAGCGTTCCCAGGGACGGGGGATTTCCAGAGTCTGTCACAGGAGCAGCATTCAACCCAGTCCCTGTTGCATGAAGTGATGTTGGATGCAGTGTGTCTTCGTTCTCCCCTCACATTCGCCTGGCTTTCCGTGGGCGGCAGCCGTTGTGCGGAACCGGGGTGTTGTCAGTGATGGAGATGACCTCCAGCCCCCCCATAGTCAAACCCTTGATGGCAGCCTGGAGGAACAAGGCAGGAGATGACATGCTGTTATCAACACACTGAACAGCAGAAAGGGGAAAAGCTTAGAGGCAAAGAGTTTGATCTCCCATCCAAAAATCAATTATTTCCAATGGTTCTACTTTGTAATTATCTGAAAAATAAATAATTCATACCAGAAAACCCAGTTTAAACCTATCTGCTCCAGTCTTTTCATTAGAGTTCCCATTAGTTTTTCTACTTTAGTTTTAAGAAGTACCAAATACAGCTTTTATTCTGCCTCTAAAATGAACTTACTCTAAAATTTTAATTACTCTAAAATTTTATTACTAGGCACTTGAGTGATGAATTCTTTACATCACCTTCACAAAAAACAAGTTAATAGATGTAGTTGGGAGACCAGCCCGAAATTAAAAAACCCAGAGGATGCCTGAGAGAGAAGAAAATGAGAAGAAACTGACACCTACTTTGCGTCCTGGTCCCAGTCCTTTCACCATGACTCGTACATGTAATACGCCCTTCCCACGTGCTTTCTGTAAAAGGAACGACTGGTTAGTGTTCTCTTTGATATTCCTAATGCTGCCCTGGCTCCCCTGCAGTCTTTCATTCCCTTTTGACCCACCATCGTAGCATCGTTAAGTAAAAATAAAGAGTAGGTAGTAACGGATACAAAAGACAAACAGGGGGATTACTGCACAGCGACACGAGAAGAAAAGGAGGCCTGGAGACAGTCGTGGCAGTTTCAAGAAAACTTCTGTGCTTGGCTGTCAACTCTGCTGACAGAGAAAGCTTTAACATCAAACTATCTGTGACCTAAAGCCAGGGCAGCAAATTACATACCCAACGGATACGTGACTGAACTGGCAAGGGACTAACAAGGACTAACTCAAAGCTGTTTTCCCTTCTCTAAAGTAGCGACTTCTCTCCCACGGTCAGTGGATTCCTTCTGGAGGGTAAATGAGAAAAGCAGGCGAGCTTTGTATTTGCTGCACAGGAGTCCACACCTTCAGTGCAAAAATTCCAGGGGCCTGCAAATTGAAACCGAGCAACACCTGCTGTAAAGCATAGCTGTGCTGCCACCAAGTGGATGGAGCTCTGCTGAGCCTCTCACTTTGCATGTTCTGGTGCAATTAACGTCCTAACAACTTCAACAGTGACGGAATAAATCTGTCCAAGCACAGCTATGCAGCTATTATGAGGCTCTGATGAGCACAGATAAATAGTGAAGATGTTCTTATATTCCTCTGAGTCAACCACAATAAGCTGTTGGCCAGCAGTGGCACCAAACCCCTCTGACATGAAAGGCTGGAGTGAGTTCTGCCTAATTTAAGATAAGGATTTTCAGTTTAACCTTGTCTCATTTCTGCTGTAATGAGGACCGTGACACAGCCAGCCTCATCTTCTCTTGCCACCTGGACACCCACATTATTTTTTTAGGAACAATTACAGTAAACTGCATGCAGCTGGAAACTACACGTGCAAGGACATCACCTCTGACTGAACTGCTGGCAGCAGCTCCATTCTCCTGTGGCAGAGAACAAATATAAAACATTTAGCCAGTAATTACAGCCACTTCTCAGTCCCCTACAGTGCAGAAACTGAACTGCTGCTGATTCAGGGACTAGATTTCCAAAGTGGCTGAAAGATGTTCACTTAGAAAAATGAAGCTCTGCAAACTTGAGCTTAAAAAGGATACACTCCAAATTATGTTTCCCAGTCACAACCTGCACAGCCGAGTTCACCCTCTGGGCATTTCATGGAAATGTCAAAGTTGGAAGGGACCTCTAGAGATCACCTACTCCAACTCCCCTGCTAAGGTAGGATTGCCCAGAGCACATCACTCAGGACTGCATCCAGGCAGGATCTCCAGAGAAGGGGACTCCACACCCTCCCTGGGCAGCCTCTGCCAGGGCCCTGGCATCCTCACCAGAAAGTTTTTTCTCATATTTGAATGGAACTTCCTATATTTCAGGTTGGGCCCGTTGCTCCTCGTCCTGTCACTGGGAACCACTGAGAAGAGTCTGGCTACATTCTCCTTCAATCCACCCTTTAGATACTTGTAAGCATTAATAAGGTCTCCCCTCAGCTTTCTCTTTCCCAGGCTAAAGAGTCCCAGCTTTCTGGGCCTTTCCTCATAAGGGAGAAGCTCCAGTCCCTCAGTCATCTTTGTTGTCCCAACTGCTGTTTCAAACACGCTTTGTGCAAAGATATGCAGTGTCAGATGAAGGTAGGGAAACTGTCAGGAGACAACAGTGTGCTGCTCAAGCATTAAGGAACAGAGCTCTGGGATGCTGCTCCCCTTGAGTGAGGCAGGTACCCAGGCAGTGGGGGATGCAGTCAGTGCTTCCCTCTGGGAGGGTGGGAATCATCAGCGCGGACTCACCGTGGCTGCTGCTATGGCTGCAGTCTGTGCTGCGATGGCAGTTCCCTTCTTGGCGTTCTGGAAGCCTTCTGTGCCACAGGACGTGCGGGCAAACGGCCTGTTGTCAAAGCTGACCACTTGGATGTGGGTGCTACAGAAAGAGAGGGGTAGTAGAAAGCAGCAAACTGAAACAAAGTTTTATTCTCCGGTTTCTTCTTGCTCACCGTACTGGCACAGCTCGCCACAGGATTCCTGTCTCCCTTCTCCAAACCACCCTAACTCAACATTCCCTTTCGAGGTATCCCACTTACATGAACCTGCTGCAGAGACCTCCCAGCAGTGACCTTTGGTCACCCTAGAGACCCTGAGCAAGGTGGTAAAACCTTTCTGGATAAGGTATGCTTTGATCTAGGTATTCCTCTCACTGTATTTCACCCCTTCTGCGCATTAAAAAACCACCAAACATTGCTAGAACTTGAAAGAGCTTTAAGAAACAGTAAAATATCACACTACGGATCACTAGTGAAACAGAACAACCTCACATGGAGAATATGACAGTTTTTTCAACAGCCATACAGCAGGAGTGCTAGAATAGAGGAAGGAACTTGCCATTAAAGCCATCAGCATCCAATTATTTACATCAGAATGTAGTCAAAATGTGTAAGGGCAATCTTTTTGCTGTTAAAGACACTATAAGCAGCTATGCTTTCTGAACAGTGCTGAGGTTTGGATTCAATATTATTACCTTCCCAGTCGTGGACATCACTCCCCTGTCTTTTTTACTTCCAGCCTTTTGATCAACATGATGACTGGCCAAAGCCTAGGTATCTTATAAGCTTTCATTTTTGCATGAGAGCAGGAAGAGAGTAGCTGATTTGCTTACTTGTTGTATGTAGCTTTGATGTGAGCTATTGGGATCTCTTCATAGGTCTTTCCATCCCATCTCATGGAGCTCCTCTGCAGGATTAAAGGGCTGAGGAGCAAAACGAGACTTATCAGGCACTCACTCTTTAAGCTTTGCAAAGTTTTATTTCATATTGGGAAAGAAAGAAGGGATCGAGCCTCTGGAAGACACAAGCTGCGTTTGTGATTGAGTCAAGTCACTTCCTTTCCTTCCTCGGATGAAACACCACCGAAGGCGATAAAATCTCCCAGCAAGAGACAATTGGAAGAGCCCTCCCGGCGCGGCCTGGCCGTATCTCACCTCAGGTCGGTCGCGCTCTGCTTCTCCGCCTCCTTCGTAAGGTCCTGCAGCCTTGGGGCGGTGGTACGCAAGCCACGGCACAGGGTGGCAGCACAGCCCCTGAGAGAGAGAAACGAACGGTGAGGAGGACACCGGGGTCTCCTCCGCGGCGCTGACAGAGAGAGAGAGAGGGAGGGAGAGGGAGAGAGGGAGGGAGGCGGGGCGAGCCACAGACCCACAGTGGGCCGGGCCCAGCAGAGCCTCTCGCCCTGAGGGAGAGGGCGCCCAGCGGGGCCTGCCTTTACCCCAAGGAGGTTAACCGGCTCGGTGTCATCCCCCCCCTCGCCGCGGCCCGCTTCCCGCCGCCGCCGCTCACCCCCAGGCCGCTCCGAGCAGCCGTTGCCAAGCGACTGCGCTCATGGCGACTCCCGTAGCGCGCCCGGAGAGGTCGCCGCAAAGCACGACGGGAAAAAGGAGGAAGGATGGCGGCCCGCGCCGCGGTGCATGCTGGGCGGCGCGACAGCATCATGGCGGCGCCCAGGGGGCCTGTGGCGGGTTGGGCTCGGTGGTTTTGTACGGCTCCCGCGCCTCGGCCGTGGCGGCTTTTCGGGGCTATGTGCTTGCTGCGGCTTCCTCGCATCACGCAGCCTCTGCAGAAGGAGGAGGAAGAGATGGCGGCCCTCATGGCGCAGGTATAGAGGGGTGCCTATAGGAGAATAGCCTCCTCAGGCCTGGAGGGGAGGACACCCTGTGGGGCCGGTAGCCGTGGCCCGGGAGGTGACAGGCTGGGGACACCTTGGGCAGTGTTGCTCTCCACTGTGAAGTGATAGGGAGCACTCTGTGGCCTGGACCCAGGTATTGTGGGTCTTAGTGCTCCCATGGCCTCCCTCAATCCCCCGATTGAGCAGGGAAGTCCTGTTCCAGCTCAGGGAAAGTCCCATCATCTTGCATTCACTGAGGTAGAAATAATTTAATTCTGCTTGCTAAGTCCAGCCTGTTGTGTTGGTGCCTTAATGATTCTCTGCATTCCCTTCTAGATAGAGCTGGAGAGAAGCCACTATTCGGATCACGAAATCCGTAAGCTGCAGGAGGAGGAGCAGCTCAGGAGGAGGAAGGAGAGCATGTACGACGATGATGATGCACCTGGCAGAACAGTCATCATGGCTCAAGACCTGGAGGAGAAATGGGAACAAAAGTTCCTGCAATTCAAAGCTGCTCCACGGATAACAGGTAGAGGCTGAAGTTCATGGTGGGTGAGAACACCCTGATCATCTGCCAAATGCAGCTGAGCCCAGTTCAGTGGAGGGGAGGCATTTGCTGAGTCTTCTTTTTATTTTAAGGAGGGTCTTAACTCCATGGCAGCACCATTAGCACATGAGGAATTAACTGACTGCTAAGGGAGTCAGTATTTTCATGCTGAGATGAGCATGTTCACATGACCTTATTAGAGCAAAGTGGCAAAAATGGATGTTGTTTCCTGATAGAAACCGCAGTTCCTGAGCCTGCCGAGCATTCCTGCTCATTTCTGTCAAGCTGGAGATCCAGGTTACTTGCTGGATTTCATTGAATCCTGTAGCGGCTTCCAGAGCAACTGAGAGCATTTCTGTCTAGTTTTATGTCTTGTTCTATGTATCCATGTTTGTATGTTATGGCTGGAAGGGTGTTAGATGCAGAGGGTTGGTGAATCGAAGAGGGAGCAGAGCAGTGCTGCCAGGAGACTTTGTTTCCAGCATGTGTTGGGTTTTGGCAGATGCTGATAAAAACAACAATCGGACATCGTTGAACAGGAAGCTGGACAGTAACCTGATGCTTCTGGTGAAACAGAAAATTGGTAACCAGGAGCTCTGGCTCCTGCCCCAAGTGGAATGGCAGCCTGGAGAGACACTACGAAGCACAGCTGAGCGAGCCATGGCTACGTTTTTGGGTGTGTAGTTTACTGTGTGCCTGGCCTTCCCTTTTCTTTGTCCCAGTTGTGTTCTTCCTGTGCCCTGTCTGAGGGATATTTGCTGTCTGCTCTAGTGAAATTGCCTCCCATCTGCTGGAAAAGGCATTTCACAGCAGAGGGTTGGAGCTCAATGGGGTGGGCTTTCTGGCAAGAGCTGTGACCCTGGGTAATGGGCTCTGTATCTATGCAGTGTTGGGACTGCGGCGTTTCGGGGGCTCGATGGGATGGCAGACTCCACATTGGGATCTCTGGCTGCCAGCAGCTATGGTGCAGGGACTGGCCCTCATGGTCTGATGCTGGAGCATCACCAGATGTCCCCTGAATGGTCTAGGCTTGCTCCAGATATATGCCTTCTCTGGTCACCCTGTAGCAGCTTTTGTGGAAGGTGGGTGATCGCAAACCCACATGTCCCTGCTTTTCAGTGTGGGTTGGTAAAGCACTCTCACTCCACCTGCTAGACTCTAGGACAAGTTGTTTTTTTCATGAGAAAATGCTGACAATTGCCAGTATTTCTGCTAAGAAGGAACAGTTGGTCTGAACCAGATACAAGGATGGCTTATGCTGTCTTTCTATTGCTGCAGAAGAGCAGTTACTGTTGCTCTGCGTTCTTATGTCTTGTTTTCTCTCTCTCTCGTGTTGCTGGCATCTTGCAGGAGATCACATTCAAGCCAAAATCCTGGGGAATGCACCACATGGGATTTACAAGTATAAGTTCCCCAGGGCCATCAGGACTGAGGATAACGTAGGAGCCAAAGTATTCTTCTTCAAAGCCTTTCTCCAAAGCGATGATTTGTCCCAGGCAGAGCTGAAGAACGATTACCTGTGGGTCACAAAGGATGAGCTGGGAGATTACTTGAAGTCAGAATACCTGAAAAAAGTCAATCGATTCCTTCTGGACTTATAGGCAATAGGCTGTGCTCCAGCAGATGAGGAAGACGTGGGATGCGACTCCAGGGAGGAGCACAGCTGCTGCTTTGCATGGTCTGCGTGTATGAGATGTTAACTTGGGCTCTGGAGGATAATTTGCCTTTGCCTTATTTCCCAGTTCTCTTCACTGGGCCTGTACTAAATAAATATTAAAACTTATAGTAGGAAGTGAAGCTTTCCTTTGGGAATTCTTTGCTCATGTTGAATCCTCCTCCAACTTTTCTGGAAACGCGTGTTATGTTCTTTTCCTCTCCCGAATGTACAATTCCCTGGGGCTGTGGTAGCCGGGAGGCTTGCTTTCCTCACCAGACTCCTCTCATAGTCTGGAGCTCAAGTGGTTTCTTCTAAGCAATGGCTGATGCTTGTTTCTGGCACCTTCTTCCCTCCTATTCCTGGTATGGCTAGCAGGGCTAACCCAGCCCAGTCAGGTTCTGACCTCCTTAGCCCAATTTGTTTATAAGAAGATCTATCCTGGGCTTATACGGTGCTGTCTCACTTCTCTGGGGCTGATTCTATTTCTTGGAGGATTTTTTTCTGTTTGTAAATGTTGCTGTTTGGTAGTCAGAGTGTAGCCTGGACCTTGCAGAGAGCCAGCCGTCTCCAGCATCAGGGAGAGAGGGAGGAAATAGCTGTTGTTAATCATCGGGAGAGAGTTCGGCCTCCAGAGGTGGAACTGGAGATTGCTATATATATTTTATCAATCCTTTGGGAGCTGTTGAGCTGCAGGCCTCAAATTAAAGCCATCCTTAATCACTCCATAAGCCATTGGGGTTGGGGGAGGAGGGGGGTATTACAGCAGCCTTCTATTTTCTAAAGCTGGGCAGTTGGGGAGCTGCAGGCTTGCCATAAATTACCAACAAAACCAAACTTGGTTTCCTGAAGCACCCTGGCAGGCCTGGCAAAGGAGGCTGTGTCTGCAGCAGAGAGCACTTGCAAAGAGGAAATAAATGTGGAGCAGAATATATGCCTGAAAAACTGCAGATTTTCTGGCTTCTGTCTGAGGTCAGCGCTGCTGAAGGGGAGGCTGATGCCTTCACCAGGACTGAAAGCTCCTGCTGAGAGGACAGGTGAGTCTTTCCCCTCAGGCTGTGTCCCACCAGCCTGGGGGGACATGGGTGTGTTCAGCTCAGGATTAGGCTTTTCTCTGCTGCCCTGTTTCAGGCCATTGCTGGCTCTGCAGCACGGCAGCCCCGGAGCAGAGCTTTGTGGGCACAGGCATAGGGCATGCCCTTTGCCAAGGTCTCTGCCCCATCTCTTGTGCTGAAGGCAGGTTTTGTGTTGCTGGAGGGAAACTTCCAAAGCTGATAAAATGCTGTTTAATCAGTGATTGCTTTCAAAACCATGAGCACAAAAGTGAGTAAAGGCTGCACTGAAAGCTTTCTGATCTTCAAATACAGGTGGTTCTTCTTCTCTGGCTTGCTCAGACTACAAATCTTTGGGGGTTGTCTGTGCTAAGAGAGGTGTAGCTCCCTCCAGCAGAGGAAGTGACAGAATCAACAGCCTCCTTCATTTTCTTTTCCTTTTTTCCCTTGGTCACAGGCCTTTGTTCTTACAGGTAGCAGGTGTGGGAGAAGTTTGGTCTTTTCTGGAAGCTGAAATTACTGTTTTCTTATCACCTAAAGCACACATTTCTCCTTGCAGCCTGCATAGGAACAATGCATGTTGTTGTTTGTTTCTTTTTTCCTCCTGTAGTTGACTATTTGAAAACCCTCAGCCAGTTGCTACAAACAATCCCAGATCCTGCAACGTGGGTGCTTTTGCTCAGTTCTTCTGTGTGGCTTTTTCCCCCTGCCCCTGGACTCGGTAAGAGGGGCAGCTGAAGGATATCATGCAGGTTTCTTGGCTGAGAGGGTGGTTTGTTTCTTCTCATCTTTCTACTCCCAGAGGTCTCATGGCAGATCACGGAGGCTGTTAATTTCCTTTGAGAATTTGGTGGCTGCAGGCTGTTTTTCCACAGTACTTGTACTCCTTGCGGAGTTGCAGAAGTCTGGTCAGGCAGTCTGGTGGGATATATTTTGCCGGTAACTACTGAAAGGATAGTACAAAGCCTTAAAACCTTTTTTGAGACAGCTTTTCTCTCTCCTGGAACGGAAGAAAGCTGTTGAGTGGAGGCTGGGGGAGGGCTGCCACAGCCACATTGTGCCTCCTGCAATCCAGCACCAAGAACACGAGCGAAATGTTCCCCCTGCTGAACATGAAACACAAAACTCCCCTTGCAAATGTGACAGGGAACCACTGGGGTGTTTGCCTGGGTGTTGAGGCAGTCTGGAGGTTGTTTGCACCCACAGCCTGGAGGGTATTTCTCACCTTGTCAAAGGCCTCCTCGTATGAGATCTCTAATGGAACCTGAAGCTGAAGCGAGTACCTGGGAAGGCACTGGGTTTGCTGTGGCTCTTA
Organism: Jacana jacana; assembly: GCA_013400555.1. NCBI lineage: Eukaryota > Metazoa > Chordata > Aves > Charadriiformes > Jacanidae > Jacana > Jacana jacana. The sequence continues at coordinate 515,409 of VZTM01012579.1, read as the reverse complement.
AGTGCAAGGCACAGTCAGATCAATCAAAGAGCTCTCCTATGAAGTGTGCATGAGAGAGTGGTGTTTTGGAAAGGACCTGTGACTCCTCGCTTTGAGAGCTGCAACGTGGAGCTGAGCTGAGAAGTCCAATGTGAGGTTGGTGCTGCAGCTGCTGGGGCCAGTGTCAGAGCGTGATGGGGAGGTAGCTGCAGAGACTTTCTGCTCCTCAAAGGCAGTTACAGCACGGGATGCTCCCATTCATGAGGATGGTACTCATGGTGGTGCTCAATGGAGTTAAATCCAGCTGGCGGCCGGTCACAAGTGGTGTTCCTCAGGGCTCAGTACTAGGGCCTTTCCTTTTTAATATTTTCATCAATGATATAGATAAGGATATAGAAAACACTATTAGTAAGTTCGCAGATGACACTAAGTTGGGTGGGAGTGTTGATCTGCTTGAGGACAGGGAAGCTCTACAGAGGGACTTGGATAGACTGGATAGATGGGCCAATGTTAATGGCATGGTCTTCAANTGATGGTTGGACTTGATGATCCCAGGGGTCTCTTCCAACCTAAATGATTCTATGATTCTATGATTCTATGAAAAGCCAGATCCCCTCTGAGGGGGAAGGAAGTGTATCAAGATGTCCTTTCTCTGGTGCAATGCAATCAAGCAGCTGTTGCTAAAAGCCTCCAGGAGCAGAAACAAATGGGAGGATCAGTTGCAGTCTAAACCACCATCTAAGGCATTCCTTAAGCCACCATGTTAGTAGAGAGATACGAAGGTTTTCTTTGTGACAAATTGATGCACGTCCCCCCAGGAAAGGAGTGATAACAAGTCCTAATAAAACCACTTTTCAGCTTCACAGGTACAGCTTTCCTCTACTTGCCCTATAAAGGATCTTCCCTAGCCCGTATTCCTCCCTGTCTGCGGGAGTTCTGGGGGTTGGTGCTCTCTAAGTAGAGCCCTGCTCACTGTGAGCTCTTCAGAACCGTGTGCTTTCTCGCTTAATAGGAAGCTGCTGTTTGTCGCTCCTCCTGGCGGGCTCCAAGCAACCAAAGGCTTCAATGTCTGTAAGATAAATGCACACAGAGTCAGGAGAGGCCCTTGGAGCCACAGGCTACACCTCTTCCTGCTCTCTGAAAACCTGTAGGAGGAGAGATGCTATTGCTTCCAAATACAGCCATGAGCTCATCAGAGCAGGGAGAGGAACTCGGGTACAGGGAGCACCCTGTGGTGTCCCTCCCTGCTAGGATGAGGGGTGGGCTGGTTCAGGGAGGGTGGGGATTAGGCTCACTCCCTGTCCTAGAGGATGATGCATCTCCAACAGTACCAGTCACTTTGATTTTGTTCTGGTCAGGTTCCCACCCTTATGTTGGAAAGGATCCATCCCTTTGGCTGCAGATCTCTGGCAGTGCTGGGGGTACCTGTGAGTGCTGCCCATCCCTGCTGTGCTCAGCAGCCTGGGGGAGAAGCAATGTGGAGGGGTCAGCTTGTGGCAGCCCAGAGACCCAGCAGAAAATGTGGAAAATCTGGTTGAGATCACCAGTGATAGGAGTGGGTTAGGTCTCCTCATGTTTTGAGGGGACCTTTTTCCTCCCTTTTCATGTGAAATCATGCCTGTGTTTTGACACAACCAGCACGCTGGAAAGATGCAGAGCGGGGCAGGCAGAAGCCAACACTTGGATGAATATCTGTAAGGGTAAGAACGAATATAAAAGAAGGGGAGGCTCCTGGGAAACTTGAACTAGGGGTAAAATTACTTTAGAAGCTTTGCTGATAATACCCAACCCTTAACACCAAGCCCTCAAAAAGCAAAGCTGGGAGTTTGTGAGGCGAGTACAAAATGCTGACAGCAGGAAGCCCCTTCAGGTAGTTCTTGATACAGCTTTGCTGTCAAGGCTACTTTCTGTAATAGATCTTGGGGGGGATATGAAGTCCTCTGGCAGGACTTTGTAGGCAATGCTTAGAGACCGAGGGGCATTTCTCAATCAAAACATGGAGGGTTATTCAGCAATATTAAAATGAAGTGTCTTCAAACCGTAGGCAAGACCATAAAGCCTTTATGCAGTACATAGATGGCTTTAGGACTCACCACCACAGCCTCCTCCAGAAGCAGGACAGTGACAGGAGCTGGCCCTTCACCTGGCTGCCGCAAGCATCCAGTCTCGTCATCACCTGGGGCAAAAGCTTAAGGAAAGACTTTCCAGCTAACAAGTTTGGGGCTTAAGCTGATCTCTGCTGGGGATTAAGGTGAGAGCTGATGTTGGAGGCAGATTATCTTGTGTCTAAGGGCTGCTCTCCCTCTTGAGCATCTGGACCAGGGAAGCTGAGCACTTTGGGGTATGAGCCACGGGCCAGAGCCGCTGCTGGGAGGGCAGCACGCGACCTCAGGGGTGAGCGTGTGTGCTGCTGGCCTGCTCCCGCCACGCGCTGCCTGCCCGCTCCCTGCGCGCTCTCATCTATCAAAGTAATTATGCCCATTACAGTTCTCCTTTCGGGTTTTACCCTCCCAAATGTTATTCCACAGCATTAAACCTGTGGAGGAAGTGAATTATTGGGGAAAGTAACTAGATATAATCCAGGTTTAATGGGCACATAGAGAAAGCACACTGAGTTGAGAGGGTGGCTCAGCCAGTGCCCTGCTTCTGCAGGCAAATAGAAATTTATCTCGATGTGTGTATATATCTAGCTTCGTGATCTGTGAGCTCTTAATAATTGGTTTGGTGACCTGCCGGCAGTGTTCTCTCTCTGTAGAGCTTTCCCCCGTCCCTGGTTAATATAATGGGTCACAAATCCCATTTGCTTTTGAATTCTGAGTAATCCTTTTGTTAATGTCGCCTATTGCTTTTCTGGAAGCATTGGAGGAAATCGGAGCCACGGGCTAATCAGTAAATCTGGTTCTGAGTGTTTGTAAGCTCCTGCCCTGCCCTGCTTGCCTTTTCCAAATAAGAAGTGCAGCCCATTTGTGTCAGACCCAACGTGCCCCTCTGCAAAACAGCGATTGTTTCCCGAGCTGTGGTACCAGCAAATGGCCCAGGCTGCCAATGTTGGATGAGCTTGGGGAAAGCAGCGGGGTGCCTTGGGGAGAGGGCAGCCAAGTGATAAAGGGGCTTTGTGAGGAGGGAAGCTGGGCACTCCAGGGTGTGAGATCCCACCAGTGCCCTGTGTGGAGAGGCAGTGAGTTCCCTGTCTCAGTGTGGGATGGGTGACGGCTAGAGGTGGCACCCATGGGGACATGCTTTTCTGCTCCTGCTCCACCACCGTTCACAGCAAAATGTCCAGCTTGTCCCCTGTGCAGAACCAGGGGATGTGGTGCAGCAGAAGGTGCCCTTTCAGCAGGATGCTGGAAGCTCCTGATCTAGCAGGGGCTGGAGGCAGTGAGCAGGATGGACTCTGCTTATCTCAAACCCTTCCGGATTTCATATCCCGTAATTTTCTCTGCCTGGAAACAGGACTATGGTGAGCTGTAGCTCTCTTACCTGCTGTCTCCTGCCTTTGTAGGTAGGTAGGCAGGCAGGTATCGGAGCCCTTTCAGAGGAATGAGAAGCTGACAGATAACCAGCCTGTAGGGTATATCCCTACTGAAGGAAGGGGAGAGAGAACATCAGTCCCTTCCAGATTGCCTGAAGATCTGTAAAACACTCCAGCTGTTGGCGCTGACCCAAAGGCTACAAGTGGCTTGTAGGGACTGTGTTCCTGCTGCAACAGTTGCTCATGGATTGAACAAGGTGGGAATCTCCAGTAATGCCTCCAACTGCTGGAATATCTGAGTCACAAAGTCAGTGTTTTTTGATTATTTATGTTTGCTTCCTGGTTTTCTGCAGATTTTCACTCTGCTGCACATCTCAGACTCATCTCAAGCCTCATCCTTCCCCTCTTTCCCTTGTGCTTCCATTTGTCTCCCTATTTTTAGCCTGTCTGTGGCATTCTTCACACAATGCCTGTGTACACTGCTTTGCCTGGAGCCACTGATGGCAAGGACATGACCTTGGAGGTGACAGTGTACGGTGAAGCAAGATGTGGTGTATTTAGCTAGTTTGCTGTAGCTGGGCATCATATTTGCAACCTGGGTGGGCATAGAACATTGCCTCCCCTTGCTCCTGGGCTGTTTTCTGTGACAAGTCCCACCAGGATTTGGGCTGTTTGACACCAAAGCCCTCACTCTGGCTTCTCCCAGATCGAGGAGCACGGTGCTGGCAGCCTGATGCACAAATGTTGCTGGCTCTAGTTTATGAACTAAATTGCCCCGAGGATGAAGGTGGATGTTGCTTTGCTGCCTGTGAAACAGCTCAGTTCTAGGCACTAGATGGCAGGCAGTGACTGGGAAATCCTGTCTGTGGAGCTTTCCTTCCCTTTCCTCTAAAATCACCTCCTGCTCTAGCTCTTGCCCTCTCCAGCGTGGGAGCCTTGGAGCATGGACTAAGGATCATTAGCTTTTAACTGCTGTGCCCAAGACCGGTGCCTTGCACGTTGAAGGATCCCAGCAACTGGTCAAGGGTTGTCTTTGCTCCACTGAGGCTTGACAATTAACTGGAGGTTCAGAGGGCTCTCTGGGGCAGAGAAAAGGGTCAAGGAACAGGCATGCAGCAGCTGAGGATGGGAGGTGGATGGTGGGTGGGTGCCATGGGCTGCCCAGGGTGCTGTGCAGGGGTTAGGGAAGGATGGAGGTGCAGAAGGGTTGTATCCATATGGGGTAGGAGTAGGAGCAAAAAATGATTGAAAGTGTTTGACACAGGCAAGGAGAAGTCAAGGATGAATTTCCTATGGCCTGGTTGTGCGGCTCTTGCTTCAGAGGGAGCAGTGAAGGTGTTTCCAGCAGTGTCCAGGGTTAAGCCGCATGCTGTCCTTTACCTTGTGAGAGGGAGTGCAGTTGCTCAGTCCCTAGGGAGAGCCTGATCCTCTCTCCAGGGTGGAAGAGCATGTCCTTGATTTATTAGGCTTAGATTTTGTGCATTTATCCCCCAAATTGGGCATAAGAGTGGTTTTACATAGAAGAGGGGATGATGCAGTGATGCAGTATGGGCTCCTGTGTACTGTTAGAGGGCAGGGGTGGTAAAATCCCTCTTTTATCCTCCCTTATCAGCCAGAGGTCTGAGTTCAAGGTGTCCCTGGGCCCTGTTATCTGCTGTTCCCACCCTATGAAGCTTAGGGCAGGACAGCCCCTGTGGGCCAGGTGCCTGGTTGTCTTCTTGGGCACTGGTGCAGAGCTGCAGCCCCTGTGCCAGGCTGTGGGTGTTGTAGGTCCCCTGTAAGTACCTTCCAACAAAAAGGGGATTATCTATAGCTTGTTAGAGTCCTTGCAGGGAGGGAGAATAAGGCTTTTTGCTCTGAAACGTTCCCTTCCCTGGGATTACAAGATAATGCATATGAAACTACATTAGCTCAGCCAGGTTTATGGATTATTTGAAAATCAAATTCTTTTAATCTCATCCACCATCTGGCATCAGCATAACAGCCAGCAGCCAGCTGACTGCCGCTTCCACCCCGCCTGCATCAGGGCGACCGGTGTCCCAGAGAGGAAGGGACACCAGTATCCTTGGCCACCACTGTGTGTCCTGGCACCAGTGCCCAGGCTAGCTTTGTCCTGATTTCTTCCCAAAACAGCATGAAGGTAACACGTCTCTGAGGAACTCACAAGTCTCATTGGTGTCCACTGGGAATGAACAGACTGTCTAGGAATGTCTCACTGCTTGCGTCTGTGTGACCATGAGACTCAAACTCAGCAGCCAGAGGGGTCTCCAGGCCTCGGAGAAAGGTTAAGGTCTGAGTAGGGGACCTGCCAACCTTGCTAACGTGATTTGTAGTGATCCCCTACTTGGGCAGGAAGGGATGGGGGTGCAGGAGCTCCTTGCAGGATGCTGATGCAGAGCTTTTTCCAAGGAGGTTGTGTTTCCCCTTGAATTGGGAGCTGCCAGGCTGCATCTGAGCTCTGTGATAGGGCTGGAGGCTCCTGTGGGTACCCAGGAGCCAGTGACAAATCCCACTGTTTGTGGAGGGTGAGTGGGCTGTGAGTTGGCATGCTGTCCCCAAGGAGCAAGGCAGGGCAGAAGAGCACATCAGAGATGCAGCATGGAGAGCTTGTGAATCATTGCCATCAGTGGTAGCATGGAGACCAACCTGGCTCAGTCCCCTTGGCTTACAGGTCAAGGAACAGCCAGGACCAGTAAGCGGTGAGGGACCGCCATGGAAAATTAGAGCCACCAGAACCGGGGGCATGTGAGTGCAAGGGCTGTGTGCTGGACGGGGTGTCTCACTCAGTGGGTACAGTTAACACCTCCCTGGGAGGGGACATGTTTGGGTGACACTCTGTCTTTCTCCCAAGATTGAGCCAACCTTCCAGCTGATTTTTCAGATGTGAAGCCAGCTGTGCTGCAGAGCTGCTTTGCTTCTCATGTTTTTGGTTTCTTTGCTGAGCCTCAGTAGGACCATCCATCTTCTCCTATCTCCTCCAGAAGGCTTCTGCACCTACTGTTAAGGAGTGCTATAATCTCAGTACCCATTTACCATGAATGAAAAGCCTTCTGGGACAATAGGTCATGGTTATACAATTTAGCCCAAGTAGAGAAAAGGCTTTTATAGCTATGAATAGATGAATACTTAAAATATATATGTAACATTGGTTAACATCAGGACATATAAGCATAATATATATATAGCACTGGGCTAACAGTCTGTTCCTTGACTCCCTCTACAGATACTGTGGCTGTTCTGCCTGTCAGCTTGGTCCCAGCGGCTGTTTGTGGCTGGAGTCACAAGTGCTGCTGCTGCTGCCCGTTTTTGGTTGGCTCTCGGCACAGAGAGCGGCTGTCATGGGCAGGGAGAGGCTGGGGAGGGCGGTCTGCGGTCGCTCCTCGGTGGGGATCGGGATGCGAGAGGTGAGGATGCGGCACCTCTGCCCACAGGTAAGGAATCGCCCACAGAGCCAGGTTGGGAGATGATGCACCACAATACAGTTTGCTCCCACGATTTGTGTGCCCTGAGGATGGTTGTATACCAAAAGAAAAAGAAAAAAAAACCCAAACAACGAGAAGAAAAATGAGTATCTTTAAAGAAAAGAAAGTGTCATTTCTGTGGGTAATTAATTACTAATTATACAATCACAGCATTGTCTGTATCATTAAAATTACTTGGTTTTTCAGTACATTGTGGTTTTAATTAAACAAATCCTTAGGTGTTTTTTTTTTCCTCCTCCTTTGTAACACAAATTCATTTTTTTTATTAGTGCCAAAGAATAAATTAATTGTGTAATTAGTGACTATTACTCTGTCACTCCTGGAAAGGTTATTTCCAGGTTGTATGTATGGATGTATGCAGTGGTTACGAAATGCTGTTTGGTACCAAGAATCTTGGGAAGTAATTCTCTAGGGACTGGGGATGCTGGTGGAGGTGGGAATTTGGCAGTGCTGGGACACAGCCAGAAAAAAGGGGTGAAAAACTCTGCCAGGACTGGCTGGAGGAGGCTGTTGAGCACTGGCAGGTATCCCCTTGCTTAGATGCATGCCTGTGAGTAAATGTGTTTCATTTTGATGCAGAAATGCCCTCCAGAAGGCATCCTCAGACTCTCCAGAAAGGAAGTGGGAGTGAAGCAGTGACTGCTTCCATGTGCTTGCCCTGGTACAGGTGGGGAAGGAACCCCAGGGTGGGGTTTTCAAGCATCCTCCATCGCAGTCATCATTACAAGATGCTGAGGGCAAGTCTCCCCCTGCCCCACCACATGTAGGGTACGCAGTTGATTCCAGGCAGCGAGAGGGGAATTTAGCATGCAGCTAGTGATAGGGTCTCAATGGATCTACTCTTATTATTTGGGAAAGAAAGAATCAGGATTACAGGCTTATGAGAGATTAGCAAGCGTGAATGTGTATTTCTGTGTGTACCGCTCCTTTTGTAAACCCGTTGTCCCATTAGGCTGACATGGAGTTAAACCATTACTAGCATGACATCAGTGTATCAGATAGTCTTGATTATAAGATCCAGCGGCTGTGCTAAGGAAAACAGGGCTTTCCCACTGGCCTGCTGATCCTCTTCTGTTTGGCTGGGAAACCACCTTGATTTTCAGATGGCATCAACACCACCGGCATGGCAGACACCTTGTGAGCACTGTCCTGCATGAGGGAGGATTTTGATCACCCATCAAAGTGACCAAATTGATGCTTTAAGTGTTTCAGCTGCCCCCTCCTAGGGGTTTTAAAGCAGCAGAAGGAAAATGGATGCATGAGGATCCTCAGGTGTCCGTGCACTCAGTTACAGTGGTAGAGGGAGATCTTGGACTGCCCAGAGGAGCTCAGGTTTCTCTTGGATTTGTTCATAGGGGTCTTTCAGTGTGGTGAAACTGTGCATGTCTGATTTTAGCTAAAGTACTAAACGACCCTCATAAAGGTTATGTGCCTGTCTGCTCCAAGTACTGCATGCCCTCAAGGGCAGCAGTTGTGAGGTCTTGGCTCTTGAAGTCCTGGAGGTGCATGTAGGTACCTGGAAATGTTGATAAATTGGTGCAGATGTAGGCAGCTTCAAGAACCTGCCTGTACTTCACAGGCTGCAAGTCTTGACCCGGCATGGCTGGCCCATGGTCAACATGGGTAACTTCAGCAAATTGAAACTTTTGGCTGTAGGCTTCCACGGGGATGGTCTTTGTAAACTGGGATGTGCTGAGCAGGAAACTGGGGTGGAGGAGTGGGGAACCGAGTGGTAAGGAAAAGTTAGAGACTCCGTGTGCGAGAACAAGTTTTGATTTTTCACTAAATATTTTCCTCTTTAATTTAAACCATTGGTTTGTGGTGTTTTTTTTTTTTTTTCCAGGGAAATGGAATAATAAGAGCTCATGTGTTTCTAACTAAATGGCAGCCTGTGCTTAATAAACAATCCGAGGTCCAGTTTGGATGGGATCCCTGCATGATATTTCTGGAAATAAAATAAGAATTGAGCCAAAGCAACTTGTTTCTAGAGCTTCCCAGGGCTGTTTGCTGCCAGAGCCAAAGGGAGTTAGAACCTCTGGAGCATCCCAGTCCGCAGGCAGCTCTGGGTGACAGCGGGAGGTCCCTGTGCTGCCCAGACTTGGCTCCTTTCTCTGCTCTCTGTCAGTCACCCGTCACCGTGCAGCATCCCAGGAATGACCCCAACCTTGGGGGTAGCCAGCTCCGTCCATGGACGCCCTTTAGCACTATTGCTTTTCGCATGTCTTGCCTCTCCATTTTCCTTTGAGGGATGACTTCAGCAAGGAAATGTGTCCTCTCCTGTTTCTGTGGTCTGCAAAGCCTAGATGCATCCACTTAGACACCTGCAACCTCTGCCCCGGGATGGAGAGCATCCCTCTATGCCAGGCAGTGGGCAACCTTCTGCTGCTGGGTGTTCTGGTCCCTTGGGCAGCCACTTCCATTTTGCCTTGTCTTCTTGCTGCAGGTTCTCTCCCCACCCTCCCATTCACTGATCTTCTGCAACACCACTTGTGTTGCTGACATTGGGCACTTTGAACTTGAACTGGGACCAATTACCCTATTTATCCTGTCAGGGTTCTGGTGCTTTTAGCGCTTGGATCCCTTTTGAATGTAAGAATTCAAAATCACTTAGAATACTTGAAAAAGAGCCTCTATTTTTTTTTTGTCCAGTGGAGTTTATATCCAAGGGGGGTTTATTATTTCTTTGTTATCCATATTTAAAATTTCTTTTAGCCATAACTTCCTTTCTTTGATGTAGGTGTTCTGACAAACTTGACCCTTCGCTGCAAAGCAGTTCTGCATGAATGAACCAGGTAGGTCAAGCAATCTTCCTCTCTGGTTCCTTCCCCTGAAGTAAAGGTGACCCTATAGCCCCAAACCTGGTGTGTAGAACCTGATGCAAGCAAGAGACCCTACAATAACAAACCAGTGTGCATGTAGCCTGCTGCCACTGAGTGTTGACATGGTTTCAAATGCTCCCGTTGATGTGTCCTTTCTGAGGGCATCAGCGTCAGCAGTCCTTTTAGCTGTGAAACAGGAGGATGACTCATGAACCACACAGACGCAAGCGGTGTCAGTACCTCGATGGTCCATCAGGTTTCTAACCTGCGTCAGCAAAATCAAGGGTGGAGAAGGAAATGAGAATGACAACCCAACCTGAATTTGAGGGGGAGCTGGCAAGTGATATGGAAAATAAAACTCCCTCGGAGTCTGTGTCCCCACTCCTTACCAGACACATGCTGCAGGGAGACCCAGCTCTGAAGACCTTCAGGCACGGACTGTTCCTGTCATTTACAGATATTGGAGACATTGACTCTTGACGTGCTCTCCAACAGGCTCCAGCTTCTTCCTCTGCTCATAGTGTGAGAGCATATTCCCCACCTCTCTCTGCAGAGGCTTTTGAGGATTCTTGTGGGCTGGTACCTCCGTCCTCCTGAATTTACCATGAATATTACATCTGCTGGTACAAGAAACTCTCCTTAGGTCACAAGCCACAAACAGACCAGAAGTGCTTAACAGTCCTCAAACTGAGAAAGCAGATGAAAAGGCTGATAAAAGAAAACGTAAGATGCTGTGAAGCCCAGTTGTGATGATTAATGGCTCTTTTTATCTGAAGATGCTTAGAAACTGACATTTTCTGCAGAAATGAGAGTGAGGTCTTTGGAATAGACTGGGAAGAGGTCTTGTGTGGTGGTTTGGTTTGTTATGTTTTGTGGGATTTTATTTTATTTTATTTTATTTTATTTTATTTTATTTTATTTTATTTTATTTTATATTTTATTTTATTTTATTTTATTTGTCAAGACGTTTCAGCCAATACAAGCCATTACATATTCCTGTATGTTTCTCCCTGTTTACAATTTGTAACGGAGGGGAAAAATGTTGAGAGACAAAAAGCTTAGTTTGGGTTAAAGGACAGCCAGACTGGACCATCACCTGCAGCTCAGGTGTGGCCTTCAGGGAGTTGTGAATGGGGGCGATGAACCAGCCCTGTTCTCACTGCTGGGTGCTGTCCCATGTGTGCCTTAAAATCTGCCCAAGCTTCCTGCAGCTGCAGGGACAGGAGATGTTGAGATGCCAAGGGATGGTCTCAGCTGCTACCTCTACCAGCAGCCTGGCACTCACCTCTGCTCAGCCTGGCAGCAGTTTCCAGTCTAGCCCATCCTCTCTGGCACACAGAGCAATTGGCATTGGCAACTTCAGCACCCACCTACCTGCATACTTTAACTCTTCTCCGTCCTTTCCTCCATCACCACCCAAAACAGTGGGAAGCAGTCTGGAAAGCTGGTGGAACATATCTCCCCCAGATGCTCCGAGATCAACAGCATTACCCCAAAAGCCAATCTGGTATCGCAAGTGGGACTTCTCCCAGTGGGCAGGCGAGTTAATGAACTTGGAGCTGCGGTGTAATGATTTGTATTTTTTTAAAAAGTGGTTTTTAAGGCTGGCTGTGGTGCCACAGCTAGATATTAAAAAGGGTTTCATTGTTCCTCGAGCAGAAATACGCGAGAGTACTCTGCATCTATTTACCATGCAGAAGGGTCAAAAATGGCTCTCCTCCCTCCTGGGTCCCCGCAGCTTCTCCCACAGAATTAAAAGACACACGCGGAGGGGGAAGAGAAGAGAAGAGCCCTCTGTTTCATCCCACCTGCTCTGTGATGGTGACTTGCCCCGAAGAGTCTCAGGAAAATCCTGTGTAAATGGAACATAAATGTTTTATGAATTCAGCCCTGGTGGAGTAAATTAAAGGGTCATTAATGGCCTCATTAAAGAGCTTTGCACTTTGTTCTGAATTATGAAAGCTATCATGCAATGTTAAACTAAATGGAGTTTTCAGTGAGATTTTAAAACTCTTTAACTAGTTCCCTCTCCCCCTTCTGTCTGCCTCTATTCTCCCCCCCGACTTTTTTTTGTCTCAGAGAAATGTCTTTTGAGGGAGCCGCCTGTAGTGCTACAAACTAGATTTCAATTATAAATCTTCTTATGCTCCACTAATTGCCCAGAATTTTTCTCGAGAGCTGCCTGAGGTTAATGCTGATGAAGAAAGAGCCCTTTTGTCTTTTCCTGAAAGGGTGCCTCCCTCCCCCCACCTCTGATGAGACGTCAAGCAGGGAATTACCTATAATCACACCCAAGCGGGATGGGGAGAGCTGCGATGTGGGAATAAAGACAAGTTTGCCTTGGTTATGCCTTAGCTTGCTGAGGAGCAGCCTGTGGTTCCTTTGTCATCTCCTGGAGTGGCTTTTGGTGGACCCCAGCAGCCCTCCCTAGCCCCAGCTCCATCGGCAACCCAGCACCGACCCTTCTCTGGAAGACCAGCCTGGACACCATGAAGCAGCGCTGTGTGATATGGTCCAGAGCCGTCAACAGGGTTGCATGACAATGCCTGATAGGGAAGAGGAGTGAAGAAGGGGTGAGGATCTGCTGGTGTGGTCTGTGTGCCTGTATGTGTGTGTGCAGCTTTTTCTGTCAGCCCTTTCTGCATTTCAACAGGATGAAACTGCCTGTGCCAAAGGCTAGAGCAGGTTTCTGTCTTTCTCCTCCACCTTGCTCATCTCTAAGAGCTCACCCTTAACAAGCTCCAGCAGAAAACAGGGGCATAAGGACACCTCTGAGAGCTATAACTACTGGTGAGAATCCTGGCTGCTGTTGTCCCCTGCCCTGGTCCTGGGGATAAGGAGTCCTGAAGCCTCTTCTGTAGCCTGGTAGTGACTCCACATAGACACCCATTTTCTGCCTTTTAAAATGTTGCTATGATTAAACACTCATTGCCAGGCTGTTTGGGATCAGGGAGGAGTTTGCCCTGGCCAGTTACTCACTGGCCAAAGGGACAGGTCTTGAGGGACCAGATCCTCTTCCAGCTGGGACAGGGGCATAGGAGAAATGGGCAGTGGGAGGTACAGGCAGCTTCCCCAGGTGTATGAGCCCAGTGCACTTGGAGAAAAAGATTTTGAAATCCATATTCAGGAGGCTTGGTCGCTTCATTGCCACTGATTTTGAGCGTTTGGGAATAAAGAGCCATCTTCTGGCCACCTTCCTTCATTTCCCTAGTGATGGGTCTTACTGGAAGCCCCACTGCTCAGTGCAGAGAAGGGGAGACCCTCATGTTGGGCACCAGCAGCATCTTGCTTGAGATACAGCTGCACTGCTGAAGTGGGCAGAAATTTTTCAGCAAAACAGAAAACGTTGATTTGCCCCAACATTTTTGCTGGGATGCAATCATCTCACCACTAAGAGAAGCTCCTCAGGCCTGGCCTGGAGATCCTTGCTGAGGCTGGAGGCAGTGCCAGGTCTTTGTGGGACACAGTTGGTCATGGTGGGGACACCCTCTCCTCCCCAGCCTGCCTCTAAGGCTCATTGCTTTGACTTATTGACTTAGCTCGCCCTCTGCAAGTTCTTCACACAGCTACACAACAAATTAAACCCCTTATTAACTAATTAAGGTGTTTCTCCAGCCAGGCAGGAAAGAGAGAAGAGGTTGTTATTATTTCTATTTTTAAATACTCATGAGAGACACACGTGCTTGAACGGAGGCTCAAGCCCAGCTGAGACACGAGCGGTGACCAGGGCCAGCCGAGAGGCCCCACTGCAACCCGGCAGCTTTAGCCACAAAATCCACAAGGGGCTGAAATACACTTCTTTAACTGTTCAGTTTTCCACAACTGGGACTGATTTTGGGGCATGGTGCCCTGACAATGCCAGCCTCTGTGCTGCAGGCTGCAATAGGGGTGCAGTGCCAGGGTACCCCCAGGGAGGGATTCTGAGCTCCCCTCCTGCTGTGGTGTGTCTCTGGTGGGGAGGATGCAGCACCCCAGGGGACCCCACCACCTCCAACAGTGAGTACAAACTGAGCAGTGGGTTTTAACATCCCACACATGCATCTCTGAAGGTTCAGGCCATGCAGGCAGCAAACTGGCATCCCACACGCCCCCTTGGCTCCGTGTGGACTTGCTGGAGACAGATTTTCCCAACTGCCAGCTCCCAAGGGCCCCCCTCATCCTCGTTGTCTTCAGGGACCACCTGCATACTTTTTGGGGCAAACCCTCCTCAGAGGTCAGGAGTCACCCCACGGAAGCCATCAATGAGACCAGTTCAGCCAGTGGAGCCACCCCACAGTGGCTCACTTGCCCATCAGCCTCCCTGGCAGGAACTGCAGCCAAGGGCTTTACTGCCTCATGGGGGTTCAGCAGCACATTCTCCTGTTGAGGTTTGCCGGATGCTCTTTAGGAGCACCCTGGCTGACTCCTGGCAGCCTGCACCATGGTGCTTCATTGCTGAGAGACTCTGTCTGTCTCCCAGCTCCTTTCCTCTGAGGTGGGAACGTTGCGGCTGCTTCTGCTGCGCATCGTGCGGGAAAGGATGGGGATTTTGGAAGAGCTCTGCTCAGAAACATGGCTGCTTTCTGGAAAGCACTGGCTTCCTTCCCTGCTTTGGGGATGTGGTACTGGGACAGGAAGATACCTAGGAGCTTGGGCCAGATGGTTTCTGCAAGTAAAACCAGTGATGTGAGGGCTTTTTGGGGGTGTGGTGAGGGGCTCAGAAGCCACAGCTGCTTCATATCCAGCTTGATGAGGGCTTGTTAAACAGGGTGTTTTACTTTAGAGGTTTTGGGAGTGTGTATTGAGCATGTTCTGGGTAGGTAGGAAGTTCTGAGGGTGTGGTAGTTGAGTTGGAAGGGGGTTTGAAGTGTGTCTGGTCTGTTTTTCCTCTTCTTGAGAGAGTTGTGTAGCTTTTCCTTTATTTTCTCTTTTAACATTTGTTTTGTTGGGTAGGTTGTGTTTTGGTTTTGTGGTTTGTTGTTTGGTTTTTTTTTTCTCTCCCTTAAATGATCTCACTCAGCCTGTGGCCTAAGAGTGGTGAGGGGACTGACCTGCTCTCTGGCTGGTGAGCGGATTTTTCTTGCTAGAAGCTGCTCTTGGTGCCTCTAGCCTGTCCCATCTCTGCCAAGCAGCATTTTTCAATGAGAGGGAGCTCCCAGCACCTCTGACCTCAGCAGAGGGTTGGGAGAAGATGGTGGCCTGGTGAGGGATGGAGACCACTGTCTGGGGTGATTTAGAAAAGCTGACATGCAGCGGTGGTAGTGCTATAAACCATGTTTATGCTGATAGAATTAGTGGAGCCATCACTGTGCTGTGCTGGAGCCCTGAAGCTGGGGTGAGCACCAGAAGGGGTCAAGCCCTGCTGGGGGGGAGCTGCAGGCAGGGAGTACCCAGGCTGGGGATGCAGTGGGGAGGCAGAGCTATGGGGGCAGGTAGGATGCTGAAGTGATGGGCTCTATTTGACGTCTTTGCTTGGGCACTGGTGTTAGCAGACAAGACCTCATGGCAGACATGGCTTCAGTGTTGGCTGAGCAGGGCTGTGGGCATGGACCCCTCTACAGCCCCGTACAGGGGTGTAGGGGGTGTCTGGGGTTTGGGGCTGTGCCACTTGCAGGGATGGATATGGCGGAGGGTTTGGGGTTGGTGCTGTGGTGCAAGCGCCTGCAGAGTGTGCTGTGGCTTCAGGGATGCTGTGAGGACCCGCAGCCCTGTCAAGTGCTGAGGACAGGAGGATTTTATGGGTTTTCCCATGAAAACTCCCTGCAGGTGCTATGGAGAAGGGATGCTGGGGAGCCAGAGCTGGGTTCTGCTGCCTGCAGCATGTCTGGGCATTTTGGGAGCTCTGTTTTCCCCTAGGGCAGCTAGGAGAAGCTTCAGAGTGCTGGGCCTTGGATGGAGCTGCAGTGCTGGGACTGGGAGTGTAGAAATGCCAGAGCTGGTGGGCTGATCCGGGTGTTAAAGCTGAAAATGCTGTCCTCCTCTGTGCCCACAGTCCCTGCGGGGCCACTGGTGGTGAAGCATGGCTGTGATGCAAGCAGTGAGTGAGGGAAGGATGCAGCTGGGATGCAGAGACCATCATGTGATGCTGCTGGTCTGTACAAATGGAAGATGGAAAAGCAAAGGAAGTTTGACAGCTCCTCGGGCAGGGAGATGTCTGCAAGCACAGCTAAAGAGACCCAGAAATGCTTTGCACTGTTTCCAGCAAAGGGACTGAGGGAGGGGGAGGGATATGGGTGGGGACCAGACTTAGAAAATGATAACATTTCCTCTTCATTAAACACTGCAGAATTTGGGGAAAGAAGCATAAATCTGCCACAGGGAAGAGCCCCTATGTCCAACTGTGGCTGGGCGGTGAGGGGAAGGAGCTTGCAAAGTCATTGGAGATGCAAAGCCACATCAGAAAAACACGGGAGAGGGCATGGCCAATCCCAACTGATGCACACGGCTGAAAGAGAAATCTTTCCCCTGTCTAATCCATTACCACATGCTTATTCCTATAACAAATAACTGAGTCAGCGGGAGAAAACCAAATTCAATTTATATCTCAATCCAAGCAAATATGAAAAGGCTGCCAAATCTGACAATAAAACCGCAGTGATCTCAGATGTTTCCCTCCTATATATTAAGAGAAAGGGGAGCGGAGGAGCTTACGGCCATGTGGTTGTCAGTGGAGATATGGGGGGATTAGTAGGGTGCCTCATAGCTTGGGCAATTGGAAAAGCTTCTGCTCTGAGGAGCACCAGCCAGATGTGGTGGTACACATGTGGCTTCAGAGCTAGCAAGGGGACAGGGAAGAGGTTGGCACCTTTCTGAAATGATCTGAATAATCTCTGGTGGAAGAAAGCCAAGGCTTCCCCTAGCGAGCTGTTCCTCCTGTGTCTCTGTGGGATTCTTGGAGGCGTCCCCCTCCCCACTTTGCAAATGTTACAGCTGGCTCCGGCAGCCTGCGAGCACAAGGGTTTTTCTTCAAAGTTTGTCAAGTTTGCCAGACTTTCACTGAAAGCAGAGCTGTGGCAAAGTGCCCTGTGCTGGGGGATGTTCTTTCCTGACTGGGTGGCAGGTGGTGTGTTGTTCTACCTGCGCTGGGGGCTCCATTTCTGCATGGCTCCACGTGTGATAAATGGTTGCAGCCCAGCTAGAAAGTTGCCCTCCCCTCCTGCAGAGAGAGTGCATCATCTCTCCTCCAGCAGGAACTGCTCCAAGTGACTAGGATTTCCCTTGGAGTGAGGCAAACCTCTTTGCAAGTCACTTTATTCCCATCTCAGCTGCCCTGATAACAGGGTGTTCAGCTTAACTAGCCCTGGCTTAGCTGGGGGCTAGTTTAGCTCCCTTCTGTGCCCAACCTGGCTGCAGCCGTGTGGTGACACCAAAGACATTTTCGTGTGCAATGACGCCCCAAGGGATGT
The DNA here is from genome assembly GCA_013400555.1 of Jacana jacana. NCBI lineage: Eukaryota > Metazoa > Chordata > Aves > Charadriiformes > Jacanidae > Jacana > Jacana jacana. The sequence goes on along the minus strand of VZTM01012579.1, from coordinate 498,272 downwards.
CCACGAAGCCAGCAGTAGGGCTGGGGTTCACACTTGCTGCTCCATGCTAAAGCTAGGTGACATCCCCAAGCTGAGCCATGCATCCATGCCTGTTAGTGCCTGTCCGGGCTCAGGTGGTGCCCAGCTCCCAGCAACGGCAGTGGGAACAGATGGGCAAGGGAGATTAAACAAAGAGTCAAAATAGACAGTTTGATGAACTATTTTCCTAGAAGAAGGCATTTAGCAAGCTCAGCTGAGCTATAAATATCCCATAATGTTCCTCTAGTAAGTGAGGAGAGCTGGGGAATGGGAAGGGGGCGGGGGGGATTTTCTTTGCATAAACAAATGCAGAGAAAATAGTGGCAGGAGGAACAAAAGGTACTAATGAATTCAAGTTGAACACCCTGGTTTGGCTCAAAGATGCAGTGTCTCTTGGGGATTGTGTGACCACATCCAGGCGGTCCATTACCCTCTCCAAACTTGAGACTTTCTGTTCCCAAATGTTGGAGGTTTGGGGTTTGCAGTTGATCTGCCTTGTTTTTTAAAAGCTTAAAACCCAAAAGTAATACAAGAATGAGACAAAACATTTTGTGTTGAACTGGACCGAGATGTTTTGGTTTTCTCTGTCTGTTCAGATTGAAAACTTCTGACTTTATGGAGCTTTGCACGTGAATAAGGGCTCACAGAGGACAGGGTGGATGTTGGGGGGTCCATGTGGGGAGCAAATGGGGACACAGGTGCCTGAGAGAAGCTCTCTATTAGATCTGTACTTTGCTCAGGAAAAGCTTAAGTGTTCCCTGCACTAATTTGCTTTTTACCCACTCAAACCGCAGAACAGCAAAAGGGAGGGAAACAAAATGCTGTTCCTGGGTTACATTAGGAACAGTTTGGTCTCATTAAAATCTGCTTTCACCTGCTACTAATTTTCCTCTGGTTATGAAGGCCTCGAATGGCTGGTTGGTTTGGTTTGTTTGTTTGTTTGAATGAAGAGGGGGGGAAAAAGAGCTGTTAGATGTTGTTCACAGTGAGGAAATGATGGTGGAGGCACAGCAGGTCATGAGCCAGCAGTGGGAACGGGGAAAAAAAGATTGTAGCGATGAAAATCCTTCCTGAGCTTTTACAGCAGCCTGAGAAGAGTGGGAGAGATGGCGAGGTGGGAGCTGCCCTGCTTGCTTTGCTGGTGCAGGCAGCAATGTGGGCAGTGGCTGCTCCTTGGGACATGCAGAACTGGGAAGGGGGGAGCAATGAGCAGCAGTGGGGTGACTGCAGCCCCCCTCCATGGGAAACCCTGCTGGAGGGTCCAGAATTGGACCAGAATCAATCTCCTTGATCATGCTGTCCTGCCTCTTCTTAGCAGGCATTAGTGGCTCAGCGCTGGGGACATCCCTCTGTCCCAGGGAGGGGACGTTTGTGGTCCTGGAGCAACAGCATGGGGCCAAAATGCTGCTCCCATCCCTGCAGCTGGCAAAGGGTCGCATCAGTGACACGAACCAGGTCCCTCATAAGGTGTTTGGGCTGTTGCTTTGGGGAGTTGTGATTGGGAAATGGGAAAGAGCAGATGCGTGGGGAAATCATAGAATCATTTAGGTTGGAAGACACCCTTGGGATCATCAAGTCCAACCATCAGCTCTACTCTGCAAAGTTCTTACCTGCACCATATCCCTCAACACCACATCTAATTGACACTTAAACACTTTCAGGGATGGCCACTCAACCACCTCCCTGGGCAGCCTATTCAGGGGCCTGACCACTCTTTCTGTGAAGAATTCTTTCCTGATGTTGAGCCTAAAATGACCTCAAATGCTGGGACTGAGGGGTGGGAATGCATAATGCCACATCTCTATCCTACCCACAGACTTGTGCATCCCGCTGTCTCTCCTGCTGACCATAGTTGCCTCTGACCCAGGTCAGGGAGCACAGCATGCGAGAGCTGCCTCTCGTTATTGTGACAAGCGATTAGGGCAATGCAAGACGCTGAAGAATTACTTTACTGGGCAAAGGCGGCCTATAAACCTCCTGGAACGAGCAGGCTTTTTAAACAGCTCCAGATTGCGGGTGAGGGCAGCCACTCTCCCTCCCACAGTGCATCTCGTCCTGCTCATCCAGAGCGAAGGAAGAGCTGGGACTCAGAGAGACCTTTCCCGCCTTTGCCTTAACCTCCTGCTGGCTGGTGACATCTCCCTAAAATAGGAAACTCAAGTTGCAGCAACCACCAGTGGTGGGTTGAGCCAGTGCTCCCCCCGATAGCCTTCTTTTTGATGCTGTCCCTTCCCTAGAAGCTCCCCAAAACCTCCCCTTGGGGCAAATGGAGCATCACTGTGGCATGGGCATGGCCGGCAAAGCACCCGCTTGTACCTGCTGCCAGCGTTGGCCGGCAGCGGTCTGGGGATGGGATGAGTGTTAATAAATCCGCAGCGCCGGTGCTGCTTTAGTGTTCCTCTAATTGGAGCCATAAAGTTAAACTCAGCCACTTAGGGTTCTGCTGGGAGCCGGGGCTTCCATTTGCAGGTTCCCCCGCGCCGCTAAAGGGCACCGTGATGGCTAATAGGTGTTAAATTGGAGCATCACTTTTTAATAAGCCACTTAATGGCATTGTGTGGCTCCTCAGCAGCTTTGGGATGTTGCCCGCACTGGGATAGCCATGTGCAGGGAGGGCAGTGCTGGGAACAGGAGGGCTGGGGAGTCAGGGATGATGCAGAAAGTAGAAAGGGGTACCCAGGTCCCGCTCTGCTATACAGATCCAGGCCACTGCAGAAAATCAAGAAGGTGGCCTGGTCTGAAAGCCAGGATGCAGGCACAGGGGCAGGACAGGAGACTGCACTGTCCACAGCTGATGGCATCACATGATATGGTGTGTTTGGTCCTACAGTGCCTGTTTTTGGGGTGACTGGGTAGTTACTGCCCAAGGAGTGTCATTGCCTGGACAAAGCAATGACAGTCCCCTGTGTGAATCCCCTGTGTGATTTGTCCCTTTGGTCAATGGCAAAGCCACCAGGTGCATTTCCCTCATCAGGACCATTCCCTTTGGTGATGGTGCTGCTGAGTTGTCACATCCGGGGCGATGCTTCTTGCTGCCCCTCATCCTGCAGGGATCTCGGTCACTATTTCAGTGCTGTCACAGCCATGCCCCTGTAGTGTTTCTCATTTACTGAGAAAGTTTCTTANAAAAGGGTTTCTCTCCTGCCGTTGCCTTTTGGTTGCCCACCTAGAAGTGACAATGGGGATGAAATCATAAACTCTCCTTGCAGAATACAGGCAGCGAAGCCATCCAGGCTGCTTTCACTTGGGTAATGCTTAAAGAAAGGACTAAGCTCCCAAGAAACAAGCACACTATTTTTATCTAATCCCTCTGCTTTAATAACTGAGAGTTGGAGGGCTTTCATTATTCGTAATTCAGATGAGGGTGTTTTGAAAAGTCCCTGGTGGGTTTTGTCTTCTGCCTCCAGCTCTGCTTGAGCCTGGGTCTCCTCCCACCATGTAGGACCCTGAGGAAGCCATTTGTGGAGCCCACGACCACATCCTAACAGCTCCACATGGGCCAGGAGCTTGAGATGGATCCCCATGCTTAATCTCTGGGCACACTGAGGTTTATCTAAGAAACACCCAGCAACAGAAAGCACTTTGTCAAACTCAGCTCCCCGTGGCATCATCCACCGGGGACTGGATGGGATGGACTCGTTGTGCTCCAGGGAGGGAGGTGGGGTGGGATTTGTTACCTCCAGACCAGGCAAATTTGAGGCCAAATCAGTAGAAGGGAATGAATGCAATTTTTGTCAGCTCCATTCGCGCCGGTGAATGCAGATCATGAATTACACACCCGCCAGATGACAGGCTGACATTTTAGCTCCAAACATTCTCCTATAATTAGAGAATCTAATGCAATACAGGGAATGGCTCCATTTTACACACACATTATCGTAATGCCTTTAAATAAGATAATTGATTATGCCTCTGCATAAGAAAGTAAAATATTCGGTGTAATTAAAACCGACATTCAGATTTTGGCGTGCTGACAGGTGAGGCCATGTGTCATTTTATAAATCCTTAAAGTGATATTCACACCCACATCTGAGTTCCTAAAGTTTGGGGAGAAGAAAAAAAGAAAGACATCCTTGTCGCCAAGATGCTTTTTATCCTGAGTTCAAATGTGTTTTGATGAGGGATTTCTCTTTTTTTTTTTTTCTGCTCTCATTTATCTTCATTTCAGCCTCATATCATCGGCTGACAAAAAAACCTGCAGTCATACCGCTGTGAGCAGGGATATTGGTAGATCCCATCTGATAAGCGGGTTTGGACAGCTTTCTGCTTGCAACAGAGCCCTCTGAGGCGTTCGGACGTGGCACTGCTGAATTGGCAGGCAGCATCTTCCAGCTCACATCTACCCTGATGCCGAAACTGCTGCCGGGTGTTTATGGGCTCTCCTGGAATGAAGATGTCTGCGTGTCTGCGTAGAAGCTGGGAAAGTGCTGTGTTGTCCAACAGCTGCCAAACGCCTTGAGGTCTTTCCGGAGGAGGGCTGACTGGGAAATGTGTTCCCAGTGTGGTGGATGGATGCTGTAGGGCAGCTGAGGATGGGACATGCCAGGGAGACAGGTCGTGGTGAGCCTTGGGGCATGAATACCAGCACATGTGGCTGGACTGGCAGATGCTCTGTCCTTGCCACCTGCAAAGAGGTGCTATTCTTTCTCCTTTGTGTTCTTTTACCCCAAAGACTGAGGAGTATATTTATTGCTTGTCCCATCCATTGTTATGGCTGGAGATGCCTGTGAGGACCATGTTTCTCATCCAAGCAGTAGGTGCCAGAAACTGCTCAGGACCCACCATGAAGCCTCCTGGTTGGGGCTCCATCATTCTGCTAGTAAGGAAGGTTTATGTGACACATTGCTACTGCTAGGTAGTGAAACCTGCCACTAGTGGTCACAGGGTCAGTGATGGGATCTGAGGGCTTTTGAGGGAATTCTTTAGGTTTTGAGAAATCCTCAATCAACGCTGATGCTGACCTGCTGCCTTGACATTGGCTGACTATTGGGCAACACTCTTCTGATAGATGGGAGGGCCAAGACTGCAACCACTCAATCTGCCTCCTGCCTGGTAACATGGTTTTGGTCTAATCTGCCCTCAACTGCCAATAGCTCCTTCTCTGTTTCCTTCCAAACATGCAGAAATGTTTTTTTCTCTCCAGCCCAGGTTACCTGTCAGTGAGCTGCTCCTTCCAGCATCCCCATCCTGACAGAATATTTGCTGGTTTGAGGTGGCATTTCCACCCCTGTGTAGGGCCTGTATGGGGACCCCTTTTGCAGAAGAAAAGGTGCAAGAGGGTACTGCTTGATGGCTCATACCTGCCTATGGACATGCAGTGTGCAGAACAGTGGCTGTTTGATGTGGTTTCAGTGATATTCGCTCCATAGTGTTGCTTCCCAAACCTTCGGTGACGACTTTCCCTGTTTTCTACTCACCAGTCCAGCTGCCTGCCCATCACTTGTTTCCTCGTGGGCTCTATCCAGCACACAGGTAATCAAAACCTTTAGTCAATTGGATGGCTCCCAGCCTCCAAGCTGGCTGCGGAGGCCTGAACCTGCTGCCTCTCCTCCCTGCTCCAGGACATTGTGTCCCTTAGCCCAGCTCTGACTGAGCTGGCTGGGAAAGGGCAGGAGAGCAAGCTGCCATGTTGGAGTGACCCCTGAGGGGATGCAGGGTGGGAGGAGAGACTTCCTCTGTCCTCAGCCTGGTCCCGACTCCCCATCCAGCCCCGTTAGTGTTCTCCAGGTGTGGGGGTCTCCTTGAGGCAGAGAGAAAACCCGACTCCTCGGGCTCCCCGTCTGGTGACGGGAGGAGGAAGAGGAGGGGGGTGAGGAGCCTGCAGGCAGGGCTGTCTGCTCTGCTCGCATTAGCAGGCTGCTCTGGCTTTCTCCGCCACTCTTTAGGCCATTACGCCAGGCTCACTGGGCTGCGGTTGGCAGTGTGGGGCGCCAGAGCCCATGGGGATGCCGGCACAGCAGCCAGCAGCTCGCCCCTTCCTCCGCTCTTAAGTGGCCTTGTAAAAAACAAAGCACTTGCCCGTGTGCCTGGGAAACAGAGGCAGGGTTAACCGCCTTGTTTAAGAGCACTGTCTATCCCACGGGACAGCCTCCCCATCGTGGGGTGACGAGGCGAAAAAGACCTCGCTCCTGGCAGTCCCAGCCACACATGGGTGGCAGGCACATGCTGGGGTGATTGAAGCTGGGGGGATGCTGCATGAGCCCCCAGAACCAGCTCACGGCTGCTGTAAATGGTATAAAATACTGGCCTGAGGGGGCAGCAGATGCTGGAAATAGGGTTTTACTGTGCCTGGTGGTTGGGATGCTGGGGCTTATTCTACAACCTAAGCCTGCCATCACAGCAACATCCCAGCCACAGACACTGGCAGTGTCCTCCTACAGAGCAAGGGCAGCCTTGGCTGGAGTCCTGCAGCTTCTGGGGGGGGAGCATCCAAGGTTTCCATGAGAGCACTCATGCACAGACGAATTGCAGGTGAGCACCCAAGACTGGGTGACAGGACACAGCAGGTGAGAAGAGACCTCAATTTAATGTGCTTTTCCATGACTGGGTTGAGAGTTTGTGTAATCTGGCTTCATGAGGCAGCATCCTTCAGTTCCCTGTGTCCTCCAGGAACCATGAGCTAGTAACATTTGTGGGAAATGAGGCTAAATGGTGGGACTTTTCAGGGAAGGAAGGGCCTCCTAGGTGTTTGACCTAGAGCAACTCTTTTTCTGAGGATCTAACACCCCAGAGGTGATGGAGCAGCCCACAAAAGGGCAATGCTGGGCTACAGTGAGTTCTCCTTTTTTCCCCACACATCAGCCTTCACGGTCACTGCTGATGGCTTGGTGCATCATGAGCTGTGTCTTGTCCTGGAGCTGCATCATGGCAGTGAGAGAACTGCAGCCTAAAAGACTGCTTAAAAATAATGGCTGTGGTGATATTAAGTGTTGCTCAGGGGGAAACTGAGGCAGGGGGCTGGGGCATGACTTGTCCTAAGGGTTTCAGCCTTTCTGCTTGGCCTCTTGCTTTGTTTCTCATGTAAGAGAAACCCAGGATTCCCAGTGTACCCAGTGCTTCCAGTTCCTTCAAGTCCATGTCCCTACTCAGTCTGAGTAAGCAAAACCCTGGGAGCAATGTCCTGCTAGAAAGTGCCACCTGGACATCCCTTTGTGTCCCCAACTCTTGCTGCCCCCAGCCAGGCATCCTGGCTGCCCTTGTGGTCCCCGGGCTGTCCTCCCCCTCCCACCATCACACGCAGGCTCCTGCAGCCCGTCTGACGCTCTCACAAGCACTCTCCCTCCCTCCTCCGTGCGCTCTCTCTCTCACCCTCGCACACCCACGCGTGCCAGGATGATGCACGGCGGAGAGGAGCCTGTGCCATCAGCATTAGTCACCCATTCCCGTAGGAGGAAGGTTGCAAGTAGAGGAGGAGGAGCAGAGCCACCATGTGGAGCAAGACTACAGCCCTAAGGGCAACCACTGGCTTGGACCCAATGTCACTGCTGACCATCCTGCTCCTTGCAGTTGGAGCTGGAGGGGGGACACACACACAAAATAATTGTGTGGCTGGGCTGGGGTCAGGCAGCCTCCTGTCTGGGGGTTGTGAGCAGGATGTTGGAGGGCACCGATGCAGGTACAACGACTACAGAGGAGAAAAACCACCCTGGGAGCATTGCAGCTCCTCTGGAGGGAAGGGGCTGGGGCACTCATGGAGCCACTGGTGTGGGAACACATGGCTGGGATTAGATTGAAAGAGGGGCAGAGCCACGGGAGTGTTTCCCTGCAAAAGAGCTATTTCTAAGTGACCCTTTTGGGGGGGTGGGGGAGGGGCGGAGCTGTGTGTGAAGGAGTTTGAGGGCAAGTGGATAAAGCTGGAGGAGATGGACTGGAGAGGGGAGAACAAAGCATCCCAGGCAGTTTGGCTTGCTGATGTGGGTGAGAAACCAGAGCAGGGACAGAGAAATTCAGTCATAGGGAGGCTGAGAGCATTTTGGCGGGGTCCACAGGGAGAGAAAGGGTGAGCAAAGGGACTTTCCCCTTCGAGTAGTTTCCACAAAATGACAGTGAGAAAACAGCTTGGCTGGCTGTCCTGAAGAGGGATCCCAACAGCAGCAGCCTTGGCCAAGGAGTGCGGAGCAATGGCTCAGCTGGAAGAGCAGCCCAGCCTGCCAGCGCCTTCCACCTGCAGCTTCCAAGTCCCACGGAGCATGTGGGTGGCAGACTGGAGGAGAGAGTAACCACAAACTCTTACTTGCACTATCTCCTTCCCTAGGAATTAGCCTCGGCCCAGCTGGTGAGTGAAAGCAGGCTGCCTTTGAACTGCTAAGCAGGCGGCTGCCCTATTTTCAGGGCAGGTGGAAGTATGAGCCAGCAGGTATAAAGCTCTGGCCACCAGGTGCTGGTGATTTCTGCTGGTGGTGCTGGCAGAGAAGAGGCCTGGGAGTCAGAGGTGGCAGTGGCATGACTGTCCTTGTCTGGGCAGGTACAAGCACTCTAGGCTCTGTAGTCCCTCTCTCTGGTCATGAGCAGGTTGCTGTGAACTGGTGCTACAAGCTGTCCTGGGCTCCTGGGAGCTTTCACAGCCCTTCCACACGGCTCTGTCCTTGGGTTTGGGTGTCTAATCCAGCCTGTCACTTGCATCCTTTTTTTCTCTCCTCCCTGCTCTCTTACACATACTCCAGCCACTGTCCCCCCTGTCCTGTCCCACAGACATTCTGCTGTGAACTGCTGTCCTCCACATCTTCCCCAGCTGGGCTTGGAGAAGGGGGATCCTGCTCAAGTGGGACCTTCTGCTAGGAACTGAGCTATGAGTGCACAAGCCAGGAACACACCATGCCCAGGGTTGGTGCCAGGACCACCTGAGAATCCTTCCCATATGAGCTGCTGCTTCACAGCTGCTCACATGGCACATACCTAGACCTCCTCTGGGAGCTTGTTGTCTCCACATGTGTGTGGTGCATGTCTGTGTGTCCACACCTGAGGCTGTTCTGGCTCATGAGGATACCACAGACACCTCACTCCATACCTATATATATCTTACCTTATACAAGTACTGCATGCAGGCTCCTCTGTTTACAGCTGTGTGCTTCTCTTTCCTTGTTTATGTCATCAGGTTGCTGTGATTGCTTTCCCCATGGTGAGCTGGATCATGACAGGATTAAAAAGATGATCTAGAGAGAGGGAAAGCAACTGTGTTTTGAGCATTAACTGTTGCATCAAGCTCCGGCTCTTTTTATTTCCCACTGAGGTCGAGTTGTCAGCCTTCAGCCGGTCTCTTCCTTCCTGTGCACCTCTGATTTGCCAGTAGAAGATGAGCATAGGGGAACACCAGCTTTCAATAAGGGCTGCCGATTTATCCGTGGACCCTGGCACACCGGTGCATCAATAGACAACTAATGAATCACACCAGCACTTATGTAGTAACTTCTTTGAAGTGCAAAGCACTCCCTTGATATTTCAGCATTTTCCACCTAGTCCAAAGCGAAACCCAATAGGCAGAGAAGAGAAAAGTGGGAAGCTAAGCAAGGTAACGTTTCCACCTTGTGTCTGTTACAACGATTGCATCAGCCTTAATTACAACAGGACTTCCTGCCCTTTAAAACAGTACAGCACACGTCGTATTCTCAGCTTTCCTGCCTCTGGCTGGCTCTGGCTCCGAAACGGTTTCTTTCATGCATTCAAAACAGTTTGTAATTAACAATCACATTGTTTTCCTTCGAACATTGACGGAGATACAGAAAACAGAGAGATTGGAGCTAAGATGCCGATATGACTGAGTATTATTTTGCTCTCACAAAATGACTTTTTTTCCATTTTACAGCAAATTTTGTGCTGATGAAAGGTTTAGGGTGGTGGAGAGACTTTTCTCACCACTCGTCATGAAGCTTGGGAAGCAGATTTAAGTGCCTGAAAAAATTCTCTCCCCTCCCTATGTAGAAGAAGGACATTTGGATTTGGATGCCCCATATGTTTGGCCGCCCCATATGTTTGGCCTGTGTTGACCCTAGTGGGTGCCCGTGCAGAAAACATCCCTGCACGGTTGTTGCGTTCCCAGAAATGGGAAACCAGCAGAAAAGAATAAGTAAAACCAGGAGTATCTCAGCTCTGTGGCAGGCTCCAGAGCTACCAGGCAAGTCAGACCAGAGGAGGCTTAATTTGAAGCCTTGGCTCTGTAAACAAGAACCAGATACAAACTTCTTCAGTTCTGGTGCAAAGCTTGGATTGGAGGATTGTTCCCTCCATCTGTTCTTCTCATAGACAATCTGCCTTTGAAAGCCATCACTGCATAAATCTGGAGGAAGCGTAAATGCAGGAGCACCTGAATATTGTTTAACAGATGGGGACACACATTTTTCAAGCAGAGATTTCCCTTACATTGCCCCATTTATTTTAGAGGATGTTTTTCAGGGCCATCCTTGCAATGCCATGGCTGCCAGGGAATAAGACAGCCTCCCGGTCTGAGGTTTGTGGCCAGCCAGGCAAACTTTACTGCCTGAACACTGCTGTGACATTTCTGGTTTGCTTTCACCCCTTTCAGTGCTAATTCCCTTCTGACCAAACTCACATTTCTCATCCAGGCCTTTCAGGAAGACCGTTTGCTGTGAGCACTTGATGTTGCCTGCTCCCTGGAAACAAAGTGGCTTGAGGAGTTCATCCAAGCACCTCACTTGAAGCTCATTCTGGCTTAAACAAACAAATGCACACAGCGATAAACACAAAGTCGGGTTTTGAACCCTGTGAATCCCTCCACCCACGTGTCCTCCTCCTTCCCCAACAGGCAGTTTGGCAGCTGCCCTTCTGTTGACAGCACTCTCTCTTGTTCTTCAACCCACAGGATCTTTAATGCATTTAGTACAGTGGCTTTCAGCTTCGTCAACTCAAGGACCACTACAAATTTCCCGACAGTAACACAACCGCGCAATGTTGAATGGCAGAAAGGAAATTGCTTTTCTTTGCAACCTTTTCACGACTCCCTGTAAGTAGTTGCCGGACCCCCAGGCCTCAAGGACTGCAGATTGAAAGCCACCGACTTATCAAGCTGCATATGGAGATCACTTCAGGTAACGTCTCTGGGTGGGAATGGGTTCGCCATCAAATTTGGAAAGCGGCAGCATTTCATGTGGATACAAGAGGGAATAAGAAGCTGCTGAATTTGCACTGGGAGTTTGGATATTCCTGATGGAGATGGGGAGCTTTTCCCTGCCACATTGTTCCTCCTCATGGTGAGCTCTGCAGTAGCTCCTGGCTGTGGATGGCCTACTGCTGACCCCAAACGCTCGGAGCTTGCCAGTCTGGTCTCCAAATTCAAAGAAATATATTAAATGTTGTTTTCTTTCCACTTGCCTTCTGGCTCCAGAGCCAATAGGTTGCACTCAAATAACACTCACAGCTTTTATTTATTTTTCCCCAGCCACAAGAACTTTTTCCTTTTTCCCCCTTTCCCTTTCCCTTTTCCAAACCAAAAGCTGAGAGTCCCGCTGAATCACTTGTCCTTGGGAACTGGGGCTTTAAGGAAAATACCCAGTATTGGGAAGTGTGCAGCATATGTGTGAGACGAAGGAGTTGAAACCCAAAGATGTTGTAATATGGCCAACATGAGGATTGGATCTGGGGGTGTATGCCCATCCTGGCCTCCACCCTCCACAACTTCTGCACCTAGTGTGGGAGTCAAGGTAAAGATCAAGTCTTCTAGGAGAGGTGGGCAATATTATGGGGCACTGGGCCTGCGGCACGGAGATGTGGGAAGCTGGCTGGTGTAGGAAGGAAAAGAGGAGAAGATGAGGGAAGGAGGGGTAAGGCTTGGAAGTAGGAAAAACCTGTGTGGGAAAGGCAGGTTGTCCCCAGGGCAATGTGAATTGGACCTAGGCAGGCGCTTGCAGTCACACTGACCCTCAACCTTTCCCATCTACAGCCCTGGACTCAGGAACATGCAGCTGGAAGCACAAGGCAGCTCCCCATGCTTGGCTACATGGTGCAACATGCCATGGGCAGAGCCATGGCACAACCTGTTCTCCCTGGGCCACAAGATCTCTAAAGCCAGCTACCAGCAGAAGTCTAAGCCTGAGAAGAAGAGAAAAAAATAAGTGAAAATACAAGTGTGGAGGACAGACCCCAAATTTCTCAGTTTTCATATCACTTCCCCTTCCCCCTTCTTCTCTGTTCTTCAGTCATCATATTCTTTCTGGGAGAAAGTGGCTGTTGGAAAACAGAGAGAGAAGACGACAAACAGTGCTGTGGAATTATTTAACGAGCCAGAATGAATTGCATTTGAAATCATTTAAATGGGATCTGGGAGTATTTAACTGCAGCACAGGAACTTAACAAGAGTGGGAAAGGATTTTGCGCTAATTGCTGGCAATGATATACCTACGGAGAGAGAACATGCAGCAATTAGTAAGCAAGGCTGTAATTTCAGCCTAAGGTCCCTGCCTGCCCCAGAATATGGCACAGATTGTCTGCTGGAAGGAAGACAGGGTCTCTGATCCACAGGTGACCAGAGAAGGGAGCAGATAAGATTCTCATTAAGAAGTCATTAACCAAGTTTTTCAAGCAGCAGGTGCAAGAGATGGGTTTGGTCAGACCTGGCTGTCACTTTGCATCACCGCTGGTTTGACTCCTGACAGTCCATTCCTCAACCTGGTGTGACTCATTGGCAAGACCCAAACAAAGCACAAAGCCCCACCCCAAAACACACCGCATTGTTTTACCCCGTTCTTGCCCTCCCTGATGGGAAATGGAGAGATCCTGCAACCAGCCTCTGCTCTGTGCCTGGTGGTGTGGCTACAGCTCCTGGGGCAGGAGGAGTTGGGGATCAATTTGGTCACTTGTTGCTGAGAGCTCAGCAGCCCTAGGGCATCTTCAATGCTGCCAGATTTGGGGAACCAGCAGGACAAGAGTCAGAGAGCCAGGGGTATGAAGTAGCCTTGTTTGTAGTCTGTGTGAAAGCAGAGTGCAGGGTGAGGACCTTTGGGCTGGGATCATACAATGGTGGTGAAGTGAGATGGGAGGAGGGTTGAGGAAAGGAGGTGAGAGAACGTAGGTGCTAAGAACATTTTGCAGATGCAGTGACAAGCAGAGACGAGCCTGCACTCACCAGTGGGTTCATACAATAGCACACCAGATGGCCTTGAGCCTGAGAACCCTCTCTTCCTACAGAAATGCCCATGTTGGCCAGATCTTATAGTCCCACCCTGCTGACCCTGCAAAGCTGGGCTACAAATGATGCCTGGCAGTACATCTCAAGTCCCAGCCCAAACAGAGATGAGCTGCCATGGCTCTAGATGGGACAGCCCCTGCTAGTAGCAGCCCTGGGAGGGTGTCCTCACCACAGTGGAAAATAGAAAGCCACCAGCTCTCATCTGTGCCTCTGACACCCAGCAGCTGCAGGCATCCTCCGCCAGCCTCTGCTCATTGTTTCCAAGTCCTGCAGTTCTCTGTCTCCATTCTCTCCCTGTGATGCCTCTGTCTTTGGTTTTTTGTCTTTCAATCAGTTTTCATCTCAGTAATTCCCATTCAATGGTTAGTCCCTGATCTTTCTAATTGAGATCAGAGCTTCATATAATAGGGAGGGGGGGAGGGAGACTATTTTTAATTTGCTACATTCCCATTAATAACAAGTTCTAATTAAAAAACCTCCATCTTCCATCCTTCCAAGTTCAGAGGAAAACTCTCTGCGACTTCTGTTGGAATCTTCTCCTGATAAATTGGTACCACAGCCTCCTAGAACAGCTGGTCCTCTTTAGCAGGCATAGTAATTAATGGGAATAATAAATGCATTCAAAGCAGGTTCGTAACCCTCCTTTCTGTGCACTCAGACATCTCTTTGCATTGCAAGAGACACACATCAACATTTCCACTTACAAAACAGGCCCAAAAGAGCTGCCTACGTCTAACAAGCCTGGGTTTCATTAACACTCTCTGGCCCATAATAAACCTTGTGATACAAAGAGTCCCTGGGGACGGGGAGGTTACCCCTTGGCTGGGAATGAAGCAGATACACAGGGCAGGAACTGTACCTTGGAGCATCTCCACGGCTGCTGAGGACTTTGCGCCGATCCTGAGCTTCATATCACAGTTCCCCAGCCTCCATGGGGAGGAAAGCCATGTTTTGCCCTTCTCCTGGAGCCTGCCCAGTGGGGAAGGGTCTCCAATTTTAAAGGGCATAGACCCACACATGTCCTGCTCTGACAGGTAGGGTGAACCTGGGTACACCTCATCCTTGTCCTGAGCTGCTGCCTTGGGCTGCCTGTCCAGCCAAGACCTGCCTGTGTGATGCTGCCCTTGCTGCTATGGCAAGAGTAAGCAAAGTGAAAAGGGACCTCAGGGAAGAAATTTGCTTTTCCACTTGCACAAGATGACAGGATTTACTAGCATTTTCCCTTCTCTCCAGGTCCTGGTCTTCTTGCTGTGTCCATCTTCCTGCCTAGCATCTATGAGGGTGGAAAAATATTACTGCCTTGCAACATCCACACAGTAATCCTGAGGGGAAGGTGGAGCAAAGCTAAGGTCACATCATGAGCTGGGGATGAGACTCAGGTGTCCTGATTCTCCTTCTTGGGCACACAAGACCAGCGCATGGAGCTCATCCTACTGAGAGAATGAAGCAGTAGGAGCCACATCAGCCTAGCTGGCAAACGCAGTGAAGCAGAGGTATGAGGTCCATCAAGTTGCACACCCTCTCCTCCCTTTGTGCAGGTTTCCATTTACAGCAGCTGCTGACTTGGACTCCTTGGATGTGCAGATCAGCTCTGCTGGGGGTGGATGACCCCTTGCTGTCCCCCTTGCTTGCTTTTGTTCACCACTGCTGAGTTAATGGACTCATCTCAGGAGTGGCCAAACCAGAAGCCATCAGTGCAGATATCCCCGAGCTGAGCAATCTGTCCCAAGCAGTGATTTCAATTAAAGGGTCATTAGTGTGAAATCTTATCCAGCCCGACTCCCATTTGCCAGCAGGAGGTCCTTCTCCTCCCCGTCCCAAGCCTTGCTCTGCGGTTAGAGCACGCTGCTCCTGCTGGAGCCCTCCAGTTTTGCTAAAACACAGCAGCTGCTGCTAATAAACAAACATATTGATCATAGAGATATGGGCTGTCAGGGACTTAATTCATGAATGAAATGTGCTTAAGAGCGCCCAGTAGGCAAAGGCTCTGCTTAAAGAGCTCACAGCCAAGATGGTACTTGGAGGTGGGAACCAAGCAGCCCAGCAGCTGCTCAGCACTGGGATGGTGCAGTTTGGGGCTGGTATAAGGATCTGGGGGTGTAATATATTAGTGGGACAGAAAGAGCAGAGCAAATTTCCCCTATATCATCGTAGGCCATCGCTAGCAGGGACAGACTGTGATGAAGGGCTCTGTTGTTCCCTCCTACTGTGGTGTTTAGCAAGAGGCTCCTGGTTCTGCTCCATCATATGGGGAACATCTGGGCAACCCAAAATTTCAGGGCTAATTTAAGGAGAAAACTACCAAATACCCCACTAAATCCAATCCCTCAAGTCCTTCAGGGGTCTGAGGCTTGCAGAGAAACAGAAGGAGGACCCGTGCCTGTCTGCTGGAGTTTGTGATTGCAGGGAGGAGCTGGCATAGCATTGCTCGGAAACTAAATCTGCGCCAAGAGGGAGAAAGGATCACAGCTCCCAGGTTCCAGTGTTCCCATTCTCCCGATAGCAAGTGAGTTTCCCTGCTTTTAGGTCAAATGTTCCCTCCACAGAGAGTCTGTCTGTCTGACTCTCTGTAGGACCGAGGCTGTGTATAGTGCTGCGACAGCAGTGCCTGCCATTGTTTCTAAACCACTGTCAATCGTGTGGGGTCGTATCTGAACAAAGTACAGTCATTTCACAGATGGATCCCGCACAGTCAGGGACTGTAATTACAACGGAACTATATTTGAATATAGCCTTTATAGGTGCAATAAATTACACCACAATACATAAGGATGTAGGTTGATCTGTAACAGGTTTCCATACCTTTGGTATTGGCCGCGCTGAAAGCAGTTGTTAAAATAGGTCTTAGTATTTATGGTCCTGGGATGTGGAGGCCTTGCTGAGAGTTTGATGAATGAACTTTCAAGGACAGGAATAGTTGTCAGTCTGAAATATTTATCAGTCTGAAATCTC
Source organism: Jacana jacana (assembly GCA_013400555.1). Classification (NCBI taxonomy): domain Eukaryota; kingdom Metazoa; phylum Chordata; class Aves; order Charadriiformes; family Jacanidae; genus Jacana; species Jacana jacana. The sequence continues at coordinate 482,164 of VZTM01012579.1, read as the reverse complement.
CGTGCGATTCATGCCATGGTTTTGATACCTCCATTTTTAATCCCCATCTTCTAGGTTTGAAGCTGAGGTTCCCTGGGCAAACAGAGGGTCTCTGGCTTTCAGCTGTGGGATTGCAGTGGGCAGGACTGCGTCTCTGTCTTGTCGTCCCCTGCCTTCTCTAGTCTCTCAAGCCTGTGATGGTGGGGGTTGGCGTGACCCTCAGGGGGATCGGCTCCCTCCAGCTTTAGGATCAGTCCTTAGAGAGGTTGAGCAGCCTGGGGAGGGCAGAGGGGGGAGAGCCAGCTGCCACCAGGGATGCAAAAAACACCCCAGGCTTTCTCCCTTTGTGCAAAACAACTCTGTGGGGAGGCCTGTGGATTCTTCTTCTAAAATCAATGATGTTTGTGCTCTTTGCAGGGGGAAGGAAAGATGCTGCATGTGTTTATGGGCGCTCAGCGGCTGTAGCATCCCCGTGGCAGGAGGCTGCAGGGGAGGCAGGGGCCATGGGGACAGCATTTGACCTCTGTGCACTGCCTGGAGGGCAGCAGAGCCTGCTCAGGCGATGTTATCTCCTCTCCCCATGCCAGCAGCGACCGCTGTTTGAACCGATGGTGTTTCCCTGCACTAGCCAGCCTCCTGCGTTGCCAGCACTTGTGCTGCTTCTGCTGCCCTCTGCCCCAGGGGCCATGTTCCAGGGCTTGCCAAAGAAATTCCCACTCTGCGCACAGTGGGAGATGGAGACCGGCATCTGGATGGATTGCATGCCTCCCCCAGTGTGTGTCCAGACCTTGCTGCTGTAATACCTTTACTGTGAGCCTCCTGCATCCCTCTGTCTGAGGAGAGGCTAAGGGTACTGAAGATCAGATGGGTAAGATTGGTTCTCCATCATTCTGCATCTCATTTCTCCTTGATCAACAGCTTGATTGCTGCCTGACCTCCAGTTTCCCCCTTGGATCCCCATGTCAGCAGTCTGGCTGGGACTGCCAATCCTCTCCTACGAGAAAGGGAGCCTGGACACTTTGCTCCTCTTTGCTATGGGAGAGGAGGGGCTGTATGGTTTTCTGCCAGCACAGATGAACTTTCCTCTTCTCTTTGGCAAGCGCAAACCCAAACTCAGAGGAATGTGTTTCATTTCTGGCTCATCTTTCCATGCTGCTTTTATGAGTCTATTGTGTTTTGTGTAGTTTGAAGACCACAAGTAGTGCATGAGGCCACTGCAGAACCAGGTCCCACTGCAGCCTTGTTAGTAGGGCCATGCATGAGAGCAAAGGGGTCTGCTGAGCAGGAGAATGCTGTGTGTCATAGGGATCTGCTGCTTGAGAAAAGACTGAGAGCCATGACTTCAGCTGTCTTTTCGGATGGGTGTTTCTAGGCTCCTCAGATCTCCAAAACACCCAGAGCCTGCACGTTAATAAACGTCTAGACATTATCTCCTGAGAGAAGGGATGAAAACTCCCAACAATTCACCTGCAGCAAATGCCAGCAAAGCACATTTGCCTGAGGTTTCTTGAGGCTACCACTAAAAGGTCAGGTCTCTCACTAAGACAAAAAGCTCTCTTCTCCCTTCTAGCTCTTCCATCAATACTTGTTTTTCCTCTCCATTTACTTTTACCTTCCTATTCAGGAAAACATACGTTAGGAGGGGAAAGAAATCCTGCTTCCCATGACCTAGCTAGCTAGCTAGGTAGCTTCTTCTGCCAGAGCTCAGGCCAAAGACTATTGTGTACCTTGGGGGCAATAAGGGAGACCAGGAGTCCCCAGTGATGATGAAGGAAGTGCAAAGATGGGTGAGAAGTTGAGATGCAGAGGGGACACTGGACCCTCCCCTGCCAGGAGCAAGGCTTGGTGCTTGTTCTCCATGTGCTCCCTTCAGGGCTCCTTCTGATGTCTGGGGCAGGAGGAAGGGCAGATGCTGTGTACAGGGAGGGGAGAACAGGGGAACAAAGGGGAGCCTATGTGTATCTTGCCACCTATGTTGTATGACAGCTATCACTTTAGGCCTTGCAGATCAGCAGCAGGTGGGAACAAAGACCCAAGTTGATCCTTGCAATGATTTCTCTCAAAACAGTGACCACTCTTGTACCCTCTGTGATGTCCTTGCAAGAAGCCTTTGAGGCGATCCTTGAAACCACTCTGGGAGGGAAGCAAATAGCTTTCCAGTTCTTCAGACATCTGTTGTGGAGGTCACCTGTCTGGGTTGGATGGCTCCTTCTTCCAGCAGCCAACCTATGGAGTTTTCGCATGGGCAGCCGGTGCTTTTCAAGTCAGGGAAGGAGACTTCACTGTCTGGCATGAGTGCAGGAGCTCTGTGCAGAGGACTGGAGTCCTCTCTCTTGCTTATCTAGTAAATGGCTCTCTGCTGAGTTAATCATGTAATACCATTTGGGGATAATATTCCTTAACCCACTGCTGGGCCCTGTGGTGATGATTACTCCAGCTGCAGTCCACCTCTCTTCCACTTGCTGCTCCCTTCTCCCTCATCTCTGTCTTGTTTCTCTCTCTTGGTCATTATGGCCTTCATCCAACAAAGCACTTAACCAGGTGTTTCACCGAACAAGTAACCTGGCCCTCTCCATGCGGCGAATCCGGAAGCCCAATGCAGGAGGCATCTGGCCACCTTTGCCCTCTGGACACCTGGGGCTTTTGCGGCACGGAGAAGCTCTTGGGCTGTGGGCAGAGGAGCTCAGAAAACCCTCGGATGGCCCTCCTGACCTGTTGGCTATGAACTGCAGTCCTGACATCTGCTTATGTGTAAAAAAGTAAATAAAGCACCAAGGATTTCCTTTCCTCCCCAGGCTTGTGGTGCAGGAGCAATGCCATGTCCAGATCAGGGCTGGGCCATCCAAGCTGCTGCTGCACAACAGGCAGAGAAAGGCTGAGCTTTTCAGAGCCCTGCATGGGAGGAGGAGGTGGGTGTGATGAGTGCTGCCCAGCCATGGAGAGCAGCTGGAGAGCCCTGGGAAGGAGTCCAGGCAACAGACCCAACAGCATCTTCCCCAGTTCGTTAGCTATTATGTGTGATTTTTGTAGGTGCATGTGTTATTTTGCATGGATTTCCTCACCCATCACCCAGAATGCACAGTTCCTGCAGAATATCCAAGTCAGAACAAGTGTCCAAGCCTACCCTATGAAAAAAGGTAGGACATTATTTTTGCTGTCAGAGGAAAGAGGGGTGTCTCAGGGTGGCTGAAAAGTCTACCAAAGGGGTAAAATTGTTTCCCATGTGACCAGGACCTCTGCCTTTCACCCCAAAAAGAGTGAGACTCACAGTTAGCTTCTCATGCTCACACAATGTCTCTGCTGCTCAGCTCTGTAACAAGCCATGGATAAGACAGTGGGACTTACATTTCAGGACTTAAATATTCAATTAATCAATGGAATATTCCATTAGTGTAATAATCACTTGGCATTGCCTGATCTATAGGTACATCTCAGCTGGGCCTCGCAAATTGATTTCTGATGAAGTTCTAATTGACTGCACAGGCAGAAGAGGACCTGTCTGAGCATGTTGAAGCAGGGCTCGCAAAGGCTCTGGCAGCACCACCTCCCCCCCCCAAGGAAGGGGAAAGAAGGCGGGGGGAGGTGTGATTTATGCCCCATTTATCACGACAGCCTCTACCCTATCCTGTTTTATTGGTCCCAAGTGAGGCATGAGAGCTTACAGCTTTAATGCGGAAATTTGCAGGCAGCCGGAGACCTCCGTAAGCTGCTGACAGCTGCTTGTCACTTATGCAGTAGGTACCTGGGGACTCTAAATCCTGAAGCTCCTAAGGCGGGATGCAGCCATGGCGTGGGTCGCGTGGGGAGGGCTCAGTTTTCCTGCAGCACGTGTGTATTTGCTGGCCATGTTCTGCCACCCCTCTCCATAGAGCCAGGCCAGCAAAGCCATGGGACTTTCTGCCCTGATGATGTGGCTCAGAGCACATGGGGATGGGTGTGCATGGAGGAAGGCAGGGGATGACTCGTGTGCATACATCTTGCTCGGCCATCCTGCAGCCCCGTACCCTGAGTGCTGTCCTTCCTGAGCCTGGCGATGGTCCCTGAAGGGATGGCACTGTAGGGACCATCTCTGTTGCAAAAGGTTAGGGCTTTGTCATGCAAAGTTGGAGCATCTTAGGTTGCCATGCCAAAGGCCTCCAAAGTCTCTAACATGGCTCTTTCATAAACAACTTACTCAAACCCTGCCTGACTGCAAGCTTACCTTGCTGGAATAGTTGTATGGGGAGAGCTTATGGTCACTGCAAGCCCTAGGAGAAGTGTGTGATGCACCTGCAGGTGCAGGCACCCAGAGATCCCAGTCTCCTGGTGGGATGGGATTGATTGCCTGGTGCTGGGTTGCACCAGGGCGTGGTTTGTCACCCTAAGACCGCTCCTGGCTGTAGCAGTCATAGCTGGAGATGTGTAGAGAGAGCCCATCAGGTGCACAAATGTCCCAGCACAGGCCACTGTGATGGTGAGGACTAGCACACCAAAGGCTTGGGGTGTAACACCATCCCTTCTAATCATAGAAGCATGGAATTGTCTAGGTTGGAAGGGACCTTTAAGATCATCTAATCCAACCATCACCCTAATTCTGATAAAAACCATCACTAAACTATGTCACAAAGCACTATGTCAACTTGTCTTTTAAATACCTCCGGGGATGGTGTCTCAACCACCTCCCTGGGCAGCCCATTCCAAGGCTTAATAACCCTTTCAGTGTAAAAATTTTTCTTGATATCCAGTCTGAACTTCCCCTGGTGTAACTTGAGGCCATTTCCTCTTGTCCCATCGCCTGTGACTTGGGAGAAGAGACCGACCCCCACCTCTCTACAACCTCCTTTCAGGGAGTTGTAGAGAGAGATAAGGTCTCCCCTCAGCCTCCTTTTCTCCAGGCTGAACACGCCTTTTCTCCAGGCTTTTCTCCAGGTTCCTCAGCCTCTCCTCATAAGACTTATTCTCCAGATCCCTCACCAGCTTTGTTGCCCTTTTCTCGACCTCAGTATCTTTTTTGTGGCAAGGGCCCCAAAACTGGACACAGTACTTGAGGCGGGGAAAGTCCCCCATTTTGCTGCTTAGATCCTTGCTTGGGACCTGCTGGCTCCTTCTGCACTCTCCTGAAGGAGCTGTTAAAAGAGAAGGTTATGGGGCTCCCTGCTCTAATCATCAGTGGTGGGAAGAGGATGGCATGAGCTAAGTCTGCTTCCCTCCTCCTGCCTGCATGGGGACTTGGGCAGGTGAACCAGGCAGAGGGAAGGAGACGGATAGTGATTTCAGGAAAACGGAAAACAACAACATCAACGAAACCAATCAAAGCTGTGGCTGGCTGCTGAATTCTAAGAGAAGTAGCTGCATTTTTCAAACACAGAGAAGTGACTGTGACTTCCTCTCCATCCTCTACCTGCATTAACTTAAGAGACAGCCAGGTGCTTAAAGGTTACTTTGCAGGCAATGACTGTTCTGTAAAGGGCTACTCATCTCTAACAGAGATAGGTTTTCTTTTATTGAACATCAGGCAGAGTGGCTGAAACCTGATAAAAAATCCAGAGTGATAGCATTTTTTTCCCCCCTCTTTTGCAGTGAGGAATAATAACCAACAAAATAAAAAGACAATTGCCTTGCCGTATGCACTTTAAGCAATGGCTTTGTGTGGCAGGGAAAGTAGCTTAGGTAAATGTCCAATTAGAAAGATTTTGTAGGAAAATCTTTGAAACACCATGTCCAAACCTCTCTTCCCACCACCACCATTTCCATCACCATTATTCCTACCCTCACTTACTTATGGTACAGGAAGGAGATTTGAGTGGTTGGAACCCCAAGTGTGGAGTTTAGGTGAAAAAATTCTCCTTGGGACCATTAGGAGTGGGCAGGCAACAGCAGCATGGTTTGGAAGGATGGCCTTCAGACCCTGGGAGTCACCTCGGGTTGTCTCTTTCCTCTCAGCAAGGAAAGGTGCTCTGAGATTTCTGTGGTTCTGCCCAGTAGGGGGTTTTGATTGCAAAAAATAGGAATAGCAGCCTCTTCTATGTGAGAATTCTCCCTCATGATAAACCTAGGGTGATGGGATGGTAATCAAAGCCTTTCTGTGACTGTAGCTGCTGGTAACTTCAGAGAAATCTTGATTGATGAGGTTTGACTGATTTCTAGTTTGTTTGTTTTTGCAGTTTTTTAAATGAGTGTTTTTAATTACTCAGTGAGCAGAGCCAGAAATATAACCAACCCATGCTGGAAATCCAGCCAAGAGGAGCAAGGCTGCAAATGGGGGAGGTGAAACCCATATCTCCAATGTGGGGCGATCTTCCCAGCAGCTTCCCTCCACACTGTCTCCACCTGACATCCTCACAGGAGATGTCTTCCTCACCCAGCTTGGGCACCTGGTAGAGACATCTCCTCTCAGCAGCCCACAAGAGCTTCTCTAGGGAGACCTTGAGGTCTTCCATCCTTGTAGAGACAAACCCCTCTGGGGCTGTCCCCAGACTCCACTCCCCTCCGCATGATCCTAAACACAGGATGTTATTTGGTGGCCCTCCAGCTTGTTAATGGGCTCATTAGACTCACACAGTACGTTTAGGCTGTCCCTTCAGGGATGTACTTTGAGTGCCCTCATGACTAGATTTGTTGTCCGTACATGGAGCAAACCACTGGCCTGTCTTCAGGAGGGCTGAGGCACAACCCTTGAAACCTGAGCATCCTCAAGTAACCCCAGCATGTTCCTGATACCTATAATGACTGAGGGATGAAGATGCAATGCACACTAGGAGATGTCCTCTCAAACCCTCCAGACAGGAATTGGCCATACCCAGGAGCAGCTGGTGCTTGCTTGTATCTACTCTAGAACAAGAAGACCCTCATGTCCAAAGACGTCAGCCCTATTTTTACCAGCAACATGAAATTCAGTTATGATCTGCATTATTTTTTCCAGAGTGCTGTTTGTCCCTTGCTTTGTTTTGTTCCTTTCTTTTTTTTTTATTGCAAGCTGCATGACATATGGGGCAACCAGGCTGCATGTGCTAAGAAACCATGTCCAGTCCTCTCCTCTGTGTCTCACAGATTCCCACACAACTATGGAGGCTATTAAGCAGAAGTTATTAAGTGTCTTTATTAATACACTGGAATGTGATGGGAGGGGATTTATTTTTATGCCAGGGCTTTGTACGTACACTTCCATCAGGACAGGGTAAAAGGGGACAGTGGCATTGTCCACAGCTGAGCTGTGGACCAAGATGCTGAGCTAGAGATAAACAACACCCATGGGGTCGTGGCTGGTGTGGTGCCAGGCTGGTTGGGTGCCAGAACCTCAGAAAGAAACTGGTGAAGCCAGCTCAGCTTTTTCCAGGGCAACTGATTGTTGTGGGGAGATGTGGGAGCAGAAATGCCACCAGGAAGATTGGTGCTGGGGCTTCCATCTCCTCCACCAAAAAAAGAAAGAAAGAAAGAAGGAAAGAAAGGAAAGCCGCTTCAGATAAACCTCTAAACATCTGATTCAGAGAGAAATGAGCAATGGAAACAACTGTTTTGTGTAAGTACTGTAGGTCATTTAATCCTCCCCCTGGGCAGGATTTTCCTGTGGTCTCACACACACGCTGCTGCCCTGGCTAAGTTTGGCTGAACTGCTTTAATTTCTCCAGTACCAGCAGCGCTCTGCTCCCCAGCTCCTGCCCCTGGCCCTGGCTCCTGCTGGGACTGCCAGCAGCCCTGTCTCATTGAGACATTCTCCCTGCCAAGTCTCAGCTCACCTTTGGCTGTGGCTGGGGATCACATCCGGAAATAACGTTTCTCATCAGTGAGATTATAGCCTCCCTCACTGCAGCTCCCCCAGTCCCTCCAGCAGCTCCAGTTTGCTCTTCCAGCCTGGCTGTAAGGCAGGAGCAGGGATGAACTCAGACCCTCCACCTGCTGTTGTCCACTGATGTCCCTCTGCATCACGCAGGGCATCCCTTTCCCTCCCTCCTTCCTTCCCAGGGGCTGAGTTTCAACCTTTCTAAGAAAAACCCTCTTCCATGATCTTCATTATTTTCTGTGCAATGAAATACAGTTTCTCTCCTAAACGAAGCTACAGGCAGTTTATTAGCCTAGCTAATTAACCCATAATCAGTGTTTCACTCTCCTCTAATCACAGGCTGTTCACACTCTCAGTTCACGGAGTGCAGCCATGCTATAGCACATGTATTTATAACGGAAAAAAAACCCAAACAACATGCAACATACCACGAACTCTATCTGCAGGGACAATGTCAGTTCATTCAGGCACACAGTGTGACCTCCCCAAAGCCGGGAGACAGGGGGTTCAGGTGACTCCAAGGGGTGACAGTGAGCTCTGGTGCCAGTCACCTTCTGAGCATGGGTTTGGCAGCAGCTCAGGTCACTAATGGCTGGCTGTCGCTGCTGTCAGCGGCCGTTTAGGAAGCAGGGAGGCTGGAGGAGAAGCAGACCTGGTAAGTCTTGTAATCTACATCTCTACCTTTTCCCCAGGGGGTCGTTTTTTCCTAATGTTTCCAGTTGAGTTTTCCTGTCCCTCCAGCAACGATCCTTTCAGGGATCCATACCAGACCTGCTGAAAGCCAAGTATTTTGGAGAAAGCACCTGTGCTTTTTTGTTTACTCGTTTTTCCTCTACTTCTATACCAGGTACCACTTTCCCCAGCGCCTGCCTCTTGCCCTTCCAGAGCTTTGTGGGTGGATGCTCAGTTTTCTGCCGTAGCCGAGTAAAATGGATTCAGCTTTCTTAACATTTCATTGTAAATCAGATTTCTGATTATTGCCACTGCCCTCTGAACTCCCTCCAATTCGTCACTCTATTCCTGGTACTGCGGTACGCCGACCATGAAGAGACAATGTTTGAAAACATCCTCAACCCGGGCGGCGATCTAACGAGACAGCGTATAAAAATATCGTTACATGGTGAGCTGAAGGCATTGTGCAGCTCTGTAATCATTTTCAAGATGGTAAAATCATTCTGCAAGGACAGCCTGTCTCCACTCTGATAAAATCAGGGCCAGAAAGGCAGCCCAGCTTGGAGGAACAAATTATGGAGTTGTTTTTTTCTTCTTTTCCTTCTTTTTTTTTTTATTTTTTCATTTTTTTATTTTTTTTTTACTAGGATTTATTTTTACATAAGGGAGCTGTCATAAAGTGGGACAGATGTTGGGAAGATCAGGTACAAGTGAAACCAAAGTGGTGGTGCTTTTACCAAGCGGCAAGTGGATGGTTTGCCCTCTGCTCTCCAAAGCCCTTTGGCTCTGTGGCTGTCCCCCACTGTCCCTGCAGTGCCCTGATACACCATGTCCCAGGTGTCACAGCAATCCCATGCTGGCAATGCTATCTCTTGAGCCTTTTCAGACCCACAGCTGAAGCCACCCTCTGCTTTGTCTCCCGGAGCATCTGGTCTTGGTCCTTCTAACATCTCTCTTGTTTTGCTGTGAAGCTGCTCTTGTGTTTCTTAGTCTGCTCCCCCTCTCTGTGTCTGCAAGACCCGCTGCGTGTGGAGGAAGATGAAGAAAATCAATCAGGTCAAGAAGAAGCCAAAAGAGCCAGGTGAGAGGGCTACATTTTTGCTAGAGGTGAGTCTATCTTGACGTTCAGCAGTTTGCCCATCACCAGGGCAACTGGGTGTTAAAGCCCCCAGTGTCCTCCCACCCTACATCCTCCCACACCCCTCCAGTGCCATGAGCACCATGAACTTCTCTTCTGCCCCACTATTCTCCTTCCCTGTTTCGTTGCCATTTCACATGCTGGGGAAAGGTGAATTTAATTACAGGCTAATGAAAGGCATAACGCATTTCTTGAAAAACTGCAATCTGAGTTAAGAGAGGGTACTTCTGTTTACAGAGCCACTTGGCATTGACTGTTTTTTTTTTCCTCTCTGTCTTTTCCTTTGTCTGGTAAACACGTATTGCGTAAGCCCTCAGCGTGTTCATGGGATGCTCAGAACATTGTCCTCACTTGCCATTGTTCGGGTTAATTTATGCTGGGTTAGACCTCACCCTCTGGAAAGGGTCCAGAGTCCTGGTGGTGTAAACCTTCCTGATTTATGTATTCCCCACCCCCTCCCAAAAGAAAGAAAAAAAAAATAAAAAATTAGGGAGTCCCCAAAGAGAGGAGAATTCAGGACAATTTGCACCCATTTCTTGCTCCTGGCAGGGAAGGCTGGGATGATTTGGGATTGGTAAACACAGACCTTTCATCTGCTTGTAGAAAGAAGGAAAATTAAATCTCATAGCCTGTTTGTGAGAGGAAATTGCCCAGAATAGCTCTGACAGAATAAGCTATTCCACAATAGCTCCCCATGCGGACACTCAAGCCACTTTGTTCCAGGCTAATTAGTGTGCTTCCAAGCGGAGTAATTATTCTGGAAGGGAAATCTCTCTTCTCCCACAAAGAGTGTCTACATGGAGGTAGCTATTTGGGAATGGCACAAGTGGGCCATCTGGAACCATTGCTGCTCCACCAACTAGCGTACCCTTGCTGACACATCCTAACCTTGGAGAAGTCCCGCTGTTTGGGGGTGAGATGCTCCAGGGGTTGTTTGGAGGAGGGCTGGAGAAGGAGATAGCAGTGGATGTACCTGGCTGGTTACCCAGGTGAGGTGGGCTCAGCTGGACTCCCCCAGTGCACACTTACAGACCCCAGAAGAGGTGGTGATTCAGAAATTAGAAAAGATTGCATCAATTCTGTTCTTTCATGCCCTTTCTTTATTCAACCGTTTTATGACCATGCTACTAAATGTCTGCTCTAAGGGCTTTTTTCCTTCTCTCAGAATGTTTTGGTTTTTTTCTAAAAGCATTTTTTTTTTCCTCACCTACTTTGCTATTGACTCACTGGAGAGCCTAGATTTAGTCTAAACGTTTCTCAGGAGACCGCCTGGTGTCTCATGTGGCTCATTCCCTGTAATTTGCAGAGAAGTTCTTTTTATGAAAGACAAGGACTTCTCTGAGGAGGAAGCTGAGCCCAAATTAGGGGACCATTTTGCCAGCTTTGGTGCCAAAGCAAAAGACTGGCTTTGAGCTCCCGGAGACAGCTCTGACCTTCTCCATGCTGCTTACACAGTGTATGTTGACTCCGTGCTCAGTGTATGTTGACTCAGTTCACACCAGGGAACTTTTGGTCAAGTCTCCCAGTAGCAACCAGTTCGATGACCTGCATCTCCTCCGCCACGTCTCATGGAGCAAGCCTGTATTTGCACTTGCCTGGTTGCTCTTTGAGTCAGTCCTGGCAAAATATTGGTGCTGAGAAGATAGGAGAAGTAACAGAGGAGATCCTAGGGGCCATCTCCATCCAGTCCAGGATCCTGTAGATGTTTTATAATCTGCTTATATTCAGGGCTTGATAGATATGGCCCAGTCCAAAGCAACCTCTCAGCTACAGTCTTCTCAGAGCTATTAAGAGTCTCAGCCCAACCTCTGTCTCTTTGCTTTTGGAGAAGGGAGGCAAAGTCCTGTGCTGATATTTATAGTCATTTACTGCTTGGTTTCCTTTCCCCCAAGACTTAGCCCCCAATCATGGGGTGATCCTCCAGTATTTGGAGGATTAGAAAAATGGGCTGAGAGGGCTGGATGATCCACACTGGATCTCTTTCTCCTGGAAAAAGTTCAAAACAACTTCATAAGCATTTTAGTATCAGTCGGAGAAATTCTCCACGGCCATAAACCCTGGCATGGTCTATAATTACACATGATCTGCCCACTCTGGAAAATTGATACTTATATGGTCCACTGGGCCTTGTGTCCCTGTCAAAATGTAGATCAGCCATTCCCTGTGGGATAGCTGAACTCTCCTTCCAGACAGAGCACTAAAAGAAAATGGATGGGAACTTTTTTTGGGGGGGGTTGGTGGTTTTTTTTTGTTAATCATTGTTAATCTCTCCTTAAACTCAGACTCCAAGGGATCACAGAAAAGCTTTGGGGGCATGTGGTGGGAAATAAAATGGCTTCCTTGAGTGTCTGGCTGGGATGCACCTCTGTTTGAAAGTCTTTAGGGTAGACTTGCAAGCCAGCAAGGAGCTCAGATGTGCCTAGGGGGCTCCAAGTCTCAGTGGTGCTGAGTCCTGCGGGTCTCCAGGGCAGAGAAAGTGTTGGAAGAAGGTTGGAGACAATGTGGATGAACAAGGAGAATCACCAGCCCTTGAGTTGGCAAGCTCTGGAGAAGAAATTATTGCTGCAGTGAACTAGTTGTGTCCTTACTAGATCTGCTGTTTCCTCTGACCTAGTATGGCTCCTGCATACCATAGACCCCAATCACGAGATCCCTCCCCTACCTTTCCTTTTCCTTGCCTCTCTTCAGACAGAATAGGGTGCAAAAGTGGGGAAAGCACTGGAGCTTTTAAGCCTGAAAGAATTAAGAGAGGAGGCTGATAAGGACTAGGGTCTGATGCAGTTCATCAGTAGCAGGACTAATCTTTGTGACCCACAAGGTCCCTTCCAGGGCCATGTTTCTATAGGGGCTGGCAGGACATGTCTCACAATTGCAGCAAGGAGAGGGATTGTGTCCCATGGAAAGGCAGCCCAGCTTTGCCAGGAGGTAGTGAAGGAAGCTGGGGAGTTGTGCCTGCTCCCAGGCCAGCCCTGGCCATGCCATGCTGGCCCCAGAGACTGTTAGCGGCAGGGGGTGGCATCAACAGGGGAGCCTCAGTTTCCCTCCAAAGAGGGGGAGAGAAAAAGCAATTACTGTCAGTGAGCAGCAGGCTGACAACTCATCAGTGCCTGCAGTGACTGATATCTCCTTCTTCTGAGAGATTAATTATCTGAAAATAACAATATACCAGGAACTATGAGATCTTGTCTCAGCAGAGGAGTCCTCTCCCCGCTCAGCAGCACGTTTGACTGGGGACACCTCAGCAGGTGACTAGGAGGCACCATTGTGGTGCTTCAACCTTCCCAGCCACCAGCCCAGTGCTTTCTGTGGCCACCAAACCCAGCCAAACCCCTCTAACATTCCCCAAAGGGCCAACTCAGGGAACAGTGTGGTTGGTGCAAAGCAATGGTAACAGCTAGAAGAGCTCAGGGGCAGAAATTCAGTTTAGAGAAGCTGGGAGGCTTTGCAACCTCTTGAGTTACACCCTCCCCTGGTTGCATCGGGGTTTATGAGTTTCATTGTGGGGTCCCCTTTGTGGCAGGATCAGGGCACCCGCAACTGCTTCCTCATCTCCTGCCAGAGCTGAAGCACTGGTTCCTTGGGAAGCTCACGCCTAGCAATTAATCTCTTAGACATCTTCCATGTCTCTGTATCTTCCTTCTGAGCTGACCCCTCGCTCCAGCTAAGATTTTTCTCCTCCTGAGTTATATTTCATCTGTCGCATCTGGAGAGATGAGGTGTGTGGAAATTTTGCAGATCCACCTGATTTCTGCCGCTTTATCCAAGCTTCACCCGCTTCAAAGGGCACAAATGCAAATATTGACAAGTTCAATAAAAAGACCCATCTAGCAGGTAAACAGCTGAACAGGCTGTCTAATGAGGGGGTGCAGGGAAGGCATTTGAAGATAAAATCAGCATTTTTTTACCAGTTTTGCTACATGCTTGCCTCTTGTCACGACCCTGAATAATTGTGAAATATGGGTACATGGAGTTGTTGTCTTGCCTCAGCCATTCCTGGCAGCTGATCCCACCCCACATGGGGAAAGTGGCTTTTTCCTGGGTGTTGAAAAGCTCAGATCCCCCATGTTTACTGAGCTCAGCACTTTCCACAGAGCAAAGCAATAACATCCCTGGTCACCCAATGTCACTTTGTTCCATGGCCCTGCCCGCAGCCGTCCCTTGCTCCCTGGTACCTGATACCCTAATTCAGCCCTTCCTTTAATGATGTTTGCAAAGATTTCCACTGGTGGAGTGGGATGCCAGCCCCAGTCACCACCACGCTGACAGCCCATGGATGCGCTCCCTTCATTCCAGATCAATCTCCCTGTCAGAACTGGTGCTGTTTGATCTGCTCATTGCGATGCAGTGGAGGGGAACGAGTCCAGGGAAGGGGCCTCCTTGGAATTAAACCGCCTCTCTAATGCAATTACAAATGGTTGTTAACCCTCATATCAACATGAAGGAATGCTATCTCGGGGTTGGAATTGGGGGGGAACAAGACATGAAAGTCCCTCCTTGCTCTGTGCTAAGTGAAAACGAGGGGTACTCTGTTACTAGGAATTATTAAGCTTTCCCAGCTCCCTCACAGTGGGTGGGGAGACTTGTTTTATGTTTGCAAAGCTCTTTCAAGAAGGGAAACATCCTAGAAATGTTGCAGGTACCTGCACTGTTGCTCCCAGTGCTGCTTGCACTTAGGTGAGAGGAGTTCAGCTATGGGATGTCTCCCACCCCAGGATTTCACCTTGCATGTCATCTGTGTTGGGCATGTGCAGAAGGGTGCAAATATTATCATGTCATTTTAGCAAATGGAGAAACAGGGATGCAGAGCACAGGGGAACTGTTGAACACCTCTCACAGAGTTGGGATTAGGTGGAAAGTGTCCCATTCTGCATTCTGTTGTAATCTCCACCCAGGGGATACCTGGACTTGAAGCTTTTGGTGTTTAGGAAGCACCTCTTGACTGACAATGCTGCTGTAGAGGCACAATGTTCTCTCTGGGAATCAAGTTCAAGACTTGGGTTTTTCAAAACCTCCATGTGTGGGAGCAAGGTAGCTAAAATACTGTCTGAACCATTACTTTTTTATCATGAAGGACCCAGGAGAGATCTAAGTGATCACCTCTGGCTGCTTGTTTCTCTCCCAAATCAGGCCAAGCCTCAAGCCCACCCATCTCCTTTAGCATCCCCTAAACCTTAGGAGGAACTGCAGATCTGCCAGATGAGGGCTCTGTTCCACCCTAACCATGTCCCAGGTCTAGATCAGGGGACCCTCGAGCTACAAGCTTCTTGGAGCCACCACCAGCACTCCACAGTGCTACTTGGTGCCAGGAGGGATGGCTGCCTGAATGCTAAGCTGAACATTACACAGCAGACTCTGATGAAAACTAATTTTCCCCCAACCTCCCCATTTTGTCTTCACAGCAGAAACATCAAACAGGCTGTACAGAAAAAAAGAAAGCTGTACCAGAACAAGCTTGGCTTGGTTCCCATCGTCAGTTTGGTTCCCTCCATCAACAATCAACCAGGACAGGAGCATCTGCTTCACTCAGAAGGGCTCATAAGCATCATCTGTGCGCCCCAACACAGCAGCCATGAGCCTTTCCCCCCAAAACTGTTATCAATGCATAACTCTCCAGCCAGAGAGTGTCTGCCAAATGCCTTCTAACCTTAATTTCTACAAAACCCTATTCATCCTTGGCATGATCAGAGGCAGAGGCAGCCACTGTCTCCTGAGCTGGAGTGGGGTTATGTGCAATGCCCAGGGAGGTCTCCAGGGAAGATGAGTAGAGGGTGGGAAGGCACCAGCTCAGGATGGACCAGGGAGGGCAGGGACAGCAGAGGCACAAGACGTTCTCAGAACACAGACAGTAACAGTCTTGTCCATGTTTCTCCTTTCTTCCCCCTGACAGCTTGACAACCTAACAGGAAAAATGAAGTCAGTGAAGGGAGAAATGCTATCAGGAGCCCCGTGCTAAGAGGGCAGACAGGCCAGATTGGAGGAAAATGAGAAGCTGTCCAGACTAATGCAATCATTTATCACATAATCTTGCTCAGCAGTTGGGTGGGGAGCCTGGCAGTGCCTGGCACTTGGAGGAGGCTCTCTTGGCCCTTGGTACCCTACTCTAGTTGGTGAGGGTTGTTTCTCTTGGATTCTCCAGGGCTTGAGGTTTCCCTTTCACCATCTTGTTGTGCTTATGGTACCTGCCTCATTTAGTTCTCACCATTGTCCCCTCCATGCTTCCCTCCTCCCCAGAGCCAGACCTGGGCTGCTTCACTGTAGACCCTTTCAGAAAAAGATGGCATCTTGTCAGGTCGTTGCTTGTGCTGAGACGTTTCATCACCGGGCCATTTTGGCTCCACTCTGTGTTAGCTGCTCGCTTGGAACCTGGATTTACTGCTTCCTCATCCCCTGGCCATAAAAAGAGGCATTGCTGAAACGCCACTGCAAAAAGGGGTCAGCATGAAAGCGTTACCAAAAGGAAGCAGCAAGGGAATTTCTCTCCCTGCTCATGTTGCATCTTAGGGTTTGCTCCGTGTTTGGGCCATATGTGATCTGCACCCCAGGGGAACGGCCGGACATCAAAGGGTGACTTCTGGCGAGGATGAGCTCATTCGCCCCTGCTCGACCCTTCCTGCAAGGCAGGGGGGTGGGAGCTCCATGACCACCCGGCAGCTCTTCCCCGGCCGGGGCTGTGAGTGTCTGGGACAGGGAACCCCACCGGCTGCAGCTGCTCTGGCTCCGTCAGGATATGTTTTCCTCCTCTTCCGTCTGTAAATCGGAGGGAGACCTGTGCTTGTCTTGAGAACCATGAATCCCCTGTGCTGCTGATGTGGCACTCAGTGCCATTCAGTCCAGTATGGCAACATCTCATGCTGAGGATGGGTTATCCACCTGGAATCTCGGTGCCAGCCTGTGGGACCTGGATGCCCACTGAGCCACCTCTCCTGCCCCTTGCCTCTGCAGCTGCTGTGCATGGACTTTGCGATTAACATCATCTTCTGGATCTCCAGGAAAGTGGTGATGTGCCAAGCCATATAGCTAATTTGTACAGGGCCAGTCACAGATGAGCACTTAGCTGTGTAATTACTAGAGCTGGCCACAGGATGAGAAAGCCAACTTCTTTGTCACCACTCTCAGATTTCATTTTTTGTTGCTTTGCTGAAGAAAACCAAACCTTCAGGCACTGAGAAACAAGGGCTGGGTGGGTGTGCAGGGCACTGGCTCAGGGCTGGGGAGCACAGATTCAAATCCTTTCTCTGCTTGAATTATTTTCCCTCCTGGACACTTCCAGCATCCCATATCCCTAATGCTCCATCTGCAGACCCGCTCCCTTGTGTCCTCTCACCTTTCCTGGCTGTGGAAACCAGCTTGTTTCCAAGAAACATTTTGGCTGGGACAAAGCTTTCTGCAATGTTGCAGCCAGATCCAGCAGTTATTCCTCCTTCAGCCAGACTCCTGAATAGGCCCCTGCATGCATCCAGCTCCATCGCCATGTCCTCACTGCCCCTTTTCAGAGCAGCTTCAGCTTATACTTTTGCCAGGCAGCTGCTCTTCTCTGAAAGAGCTCTGTGCCCTCTCTTTACCTGAGAAGAGCCCAAATCCAACTAGAAGAGGTGTCACAGCCATCCCATGCCTAATGAGACCCTCCTCAGGGGCAGCTTAGCTATCTCCAGCCCATGCACTTCCCATCCACAGAGCTGTTTGCCACCCAAACAACTCCCAACCTTCCTTCCTTCTCCTGCAGAAGGAACATCAGGAGGAAGACCACGAATTCCAGGAGAAACACAGCCCCTCAGTGACGGGACAGATTTGGGCAGCATTTATGGAACCTCCCAGGGCTTTCCAGCTCTGGCTGTCTGCTGAGGCAGTATTGGTTCAGGTCCAAGGCAAGGGGGAGGTTTTGCCAACATGCACCCCATGCTGAGGACCCACCAAGCATGTAAAAACAACAGCCACCTGTTTTCTGGCTTAGCAACGGCAAGCAAAATTTCTCAGACCGCTGCCTCCTCCAGGAACATGGAGTGTTAATTATTATTAATGACTCCCTGTGACTTTTATTATTAGCAATACTAATTAATTGGGTTATTACTATTTCCTCTCTGGGATATGCTTGGGGGTGGCACACAGAAGTAACAGACATTGCTTTCAATACAGAAAAGGGACAAGAGGAAACTCGCACGATGTTATTTGGATAATACGAAGTGGCAGAGGTGAGCAGAGATCTGGGAGACTTGTCCTAGAGGGGAAAGACTATGTTATCAGCAATGCCAGCACCAAAACCTCCACGGGCTAAATACTTCACTTCAATGCATTTTTTGCATTTTCCAGCTATAAACATATAAAAGACTAAAACTAGTCCTTATTCTCAAGACTCCTTAGCTCCCTGTATCTAAATCAACGGTGAGTGCCTCCAGGTAGTTGGCCAGGCTGCTCCCCCGAGACTAAGGCCAGGAGAAAACTGGTAGCACATAGTCTCTGTACATGGCACAAGAGTGCCTTTGTCCCCAAATCTTTGTCTCATCCCACTCAATCAACCATCACATGGAGCTACCCAAGGCACCGACCCATCACACCAGTTTCTCCTTGCTTTGAGCTCAGGATGAGCTAGTCTTCCTTATGGTGAGACCTGTTGTTAAACGTATGGCACAGCACCAAATCACCAAAAACAGCTCTAAAGAAAGAAAAGGGGAAGCAGCATGTGTGCAGTTACGTGTGTGCCTTTGTGTGTCCACAAACCCTTTTGCTGTTTAGGTGTCAGAAATAAATTTTACCACTGGAGTCTGCAGCATCTGATTAGTGAATTATTCAGTTTAGAGATTGCCTTCGCCGTGACCTCATTAGTAACCCCGAGGTGAGTGGGACGCATTAGACTAACCACCAGCCTGTCACTGAGGAGCAGAACTGGGGCATTAAAATGGATTAAAGTGCTTTACCAAGAAGTGTGGCACAACTCATAAAAAAAAAAAAAAGACAAAAGGGAAAAAAAGAGAGGGTAGAAGGGGGAGAAAAGAAAGAATGGGCAATAAAATAAATAAATAACCCATCCTGCTAAGCTGGCAGCCTGAGGATAAACAGGCAAACAGGCAAGCAGGGGTCCCACTGTGGTGGCAAAGCACGAGCCTTTGCCCCAAAGCCAGGGCAGGTCTGTTGTTGGGAAGAGGCTGTCCACTCTGCCAAGGGAGCCAAGCATCTGCTCAGTGAAATCAGTGCTTAGGATGCCAGCCAAATTTCCTGTGCCAGTCAGGAGAGCCTCTTGTTTTGACCTCTGTTGGGCTGACGACCAGCCTTGAACCTCTTCTACATCAGGGCAGATGATGTGGGGCTGAAGGAAGGTCCTCACATGGATCTGACCTCCAGAGTAGTGGTGTCCAAGTTGGGGGCCTTGGTTGTTCCGTGCTGCTTGCTGCAAATGGGAGTCTGGTGGGGACATGCACACATCTAAATTTGCCTGTGAGTGGAACTTAGCTGACGTGAGGAGGAAGATGTGGCCCACAGTAATCATTCAAAGACCATGGTGATCCTCTTGAAGGGGGCATGATAGAGAGAAGAAGAGGTGAGATACCCCATTTTGTCTCTTCCCGACAAGTCCACAGAAGGGAAAGGGGGATGGGTTTGTACCACGATCCCTCAGGGTCAGCTATTCTTTCCTGGGGGGAGGCATTGGCTGATGTGAACAGCTTTCATGTGGGGATGGGACCGGTGACTGATGTGGTTGCATTTGTTTGCTCAGCAGCAGTTGCAAATAATGGATGCTAAAAGGCTTTGTGGTTCATTGATGGTCGTGCTCATAACCACATACTCTTTATCCAGTTCTGGGGAAGAAATGCAGGATTCTCCATCTAACTTCTCAGGTCTTCCTAAGCCCTGCCTTCAACACGATATGGCCTTGGTCCCTTCACTGTGTGCACAAGAGACCCTGTTAGTGAGAGATGCTCCAAGCTGGTGCCTGGGCCCTGAGAGACTATCTAAGGATCTGTTCCTTCCTCCCAAGACGGCAGCTCCTAGAAACCTGAACGTGCATCTGGGGAACTGGACCCAGACCTTTATGGGGTCTCTCTGTGACAGTGCCCATTGAGTACATTTGCCTCTCTCACTTCTTTGTGACAGTACTGGGAGCACCTTATTGTCAACTTACATCAGGGCCAGTCTTCAAGAGGACACTATGGGATTTCTCTGTGTCATCTGGTCAACACCAGCATGATGAGCTCCCTGGTTTCTTCAATGGAACCAAGTGTTTACTTTTCATCTAGCTTGTTCTGTTCTGCTTGGGCCTATCTGTAACTGGGAAGACCGCTATTTAATACTTTCTCTATACTTTTATTATTAGTTTTCCAGCTGTCCCAGCCCATCCATCTCAGACCATCTCTGCACCCGGGCTGATCCCTGGGCCAATCAGGAATGGGAGCTTGTTGTCTATCTCTTCTCCTCTGTGGGGTTTTGGTCATCTGGGACTAGCCAGAGCAGGGCTGTATTGGCTGACCCCTCATCCTGCCCCATTTGAACCTGTCAGCTGTGTCTCTCATGGGAGGCTGTAGGAAGAACAAGAAAGCATAAGGAGGGTAGCATACAGCTACCTGAGTTTTATTAGGTTTAATTATCCCTATATTATTATACCTGAATGCACAAAGAATCTTAATTGAATCAATTTCAAACACCCAGGGCAAATTAGCCACTCGATAGAGACAAGCTGAGAAGGGAGCGATTCAGGCTGTCGGTTCACCGGGTCTTTCCTGAATCCTCCCTCCAGGCAAGTACGGGAAATTTGTTCATTTATTGCTGCTTAATAATATATACTTATGCACTGTGTATCCCAAGCTATTTGCATTGTCAAGTCATGTGTACTGATGTGGAAGCTTTGCTTTCCCTTGTGTTGCTGCTTGTGGCATCTTCGAGCATTTGTTTAACGATGCCTTGATGAAGCGAAGGGAAAGATGCAGCAGAATTGAAAAATGGCTGGAAGAGCCCAACCAGGGCTCTCTGTCACCATCCTGAAAACTGCTGGACTGTGTTAACTGAGCATCTAACGGGGACATGCACAGCGGTACGTTTTCCCCCTCCAGTGACAGTAGCCACATTGGCTTGTTTGGAAGGCCAGCCAAATTTCACTCTGCTGATTTCTAGGACAGTTGTCTTACTGGCATTCTCATATCCCATGGGATTGTCATTGACTCAGCTTAGCCCCCTCCAAAAAATAATCAGCTAAAACCAGAAGAAAGTGCCACACCAAATAAGCAGGACACTCCTTGCACTTCATCTTCCTTTTTCCAGCCAGCCCGCTCGGGTCTGCTGTGCTACCACGGACACGCAGGGACATGAGGGACCTTTCCCAGATTGCTACCACTGTCTCAATACCTCCCCATCAGCCTTGTGTCTCATTACATCTTCTGAAATTGAAGGCCAGGCTTGTGGGGTGAGTTTGAAGGGCGGAAGACTTGCTCCCTGCTCCCTTTTCTTATACATAGTTTTGGACGAGAACGCAGACACAAGAGCATTCCTCAGGACTTTCAGGACTTTCTCCCTGGCCATAAGGACCCTTCCTTATCCATAAGGAACCTTGCTTATCAGCACAGATGGATTAGCCACTGGACTAAAGCCTGACCTTTCTCATAGAATCATATAATGCTTAGAGCTGGAAGGAACCCTGAAGGTCATCAATGATCTGAACGGTCCCTTCCAACCTAGTCAATTCTATGATTCTATCTGGTTCCATCCCCTCCACCCCCTGCCTCCCCCGCCCCTTCCCATCATGAGCAAGGACACCTTCCACTAGACTAGGTTACTCATCCACTCATTAGAGATGAGCACTTTTCAAAGGACCAGCCTGAAAATCAATGCAGGACAAGAGCTCAACCCCCATGTTACCTGCATCCCATCCATCTTAGCCCAGTGGACATCAGAAACCTCCCCACAGATGGTGTCCCCTCAGCGTCTGTGATCGGCACCAGGCTCCACTGCCAGCCCTGGAGCATCCCCTTCCCAGCTCCCTGGCAGCCAGAAGAGGGTGGCATCAATCCCTGCCTGTTTTGTAAAGCAAGGCTGGAGTTTTCTCTTGGCCATTTGCTAAACAGCTGGAGTGCTCCCTGTATCCAAGGAAACCTGCCTTAACCTGCTGCTTACTGGGAGGGTTCTGTTTGGCAAGTTTCTTTCAGCTTTCCTCAGTGCTCCTGAGTTAAGATTTTGGGATATCTCTAAGGGGTGAGGCTCCTGCCTTGTTCTTATGCTCACACCTTCTTGTGATCCCCCAGCTTTGGGAATTGAGCCTGTGTAGAGCAGAATGGGAAAAGCCCTGATTTTACCAGTTTTGTTGCCACTTAGTTGCAGTTTCACAAAAACGGAGGCAGAGCCCGGAGGCTGTTTTTCTCCTCCTGTTTCTTTTCCTTTCTTTTTCTTCTTCTTCCCTACTCCCAGAATTTGCAGTGGGCGAAGTGCAGTGTAACCACCCACTGCCGAGATGCTCCGTGCTGCATCTCCGGCTGGGGTCGTGTGCAGGAGCTGAGCAACACTGGTGGAGACATGGGTGAGGGTTCTGGAGGAAGTGGGAAGAATGAAAATCCAGGAATGCTGGAGAAACTGGGAGAAACCTGTGGGTCAGGCAGTGTCTATGGCTGCAGGCAGGACCTTCCCTGAAGGACCTCCCCGCCTCTCCCCTAAAGTGGGAAAGACTGAAAGCATCAGGGAGAGCAGAAAGCAAGCGATGTTCTCAGGTCTTCTCTAGACACTTTTTCTTCCACTGGTCCACATTTACTCTCTGGACATGGCTGTCAGAACTTTCTTGCCCTGCCAAGTAGCTGTATCTGACCCTTCACAGGTACTGTATCTCTCCAGGCAGTGCAGCTCTCCATCCTGTCCTGAAGCACCTGAAACAATCCCATCCTATGTGATGCTGCAGCATCCCCTATCCTGCATCCCTGCACCCATCTTCTCTCTCAGAAGCAGCACTGATCCCAGTTATCTTCACAGTGAAAAAAAAACCCTTTTCCTTCCCCATTTCTTCTGCTGTTCAGGAGCTGGGTGCAGGCAGGAGTGTAGGAGAAAACCATAGCCCTGTGGGGTGGATCTGAGAGGCTCTGAGCTCATGCTCAGGCTGCAGGGGAGGAATAAAGTGGGGAAAGTCCAGGTAAAAAGACCAGGGAAGGCAACTTGGGCAGAAAAGGGCTGGAGGCCATGCCAGGTTTCCCCAGGCTCAGGAGCAGGATGTCAAAGCAAGCAAAGATAAAAGAGCATCTGTCCGCTCCCTGTCCTCATCCAGCTTGGCCACCACAGCCCCAGGCTGTCGCTGGGTTCATCCCTATTGCCCAGGTGCCAGTGGTGACAGTGTGTTCAGCTCTGGTGTTGCTTTGCTCTCTGCCAGCACTGCCCGCCGGCGCATCCCTGAGCATCTCTGGGAGGTTAAACGGTGCTCTGGGAGCCGGAGGCTTCTCCTCTCCCTCCAGCAAACCCATAACGCGTGGTGCTGTATTGGCTGGGCTGCGCTAAAAGCCTCTGCCTGCCCACACTGGAGCGGGGCCGGGCGCCTTCCCGGAGCTGGGTTAATGCAGCAGCAGCCGCAGAGCGCAGCTGTAAGCGGGGTTAACACACTCGCTCTCCCCCATCTCCCCACGCTGCCAGGGAGGTTAAACTCCGTCCTTGGCCTTGCAGGAGCTGGTCTTCAACCCAAGGCGAGAGCGACATCGCTTCCCGCTCTCAGGTTAAGCGTTTCTTCTGCTTTCCCTAAGGTGGCAGTACGAATCCCCTCGCTGCAGCCTCCTCCCGCAACACATTTTTTAAGCTCTGCATCCTCCAAGGTGTCCCTTTGCCTCCCAAAGCACCCAGCACTGTGTTTTGTGGCTTCCTCCTCATCCAAGCTGTCCAGCAGCCCAGCCTGGCCCTGAGCAGCTGCTGGGGTCCCAGGGCATCATGACCCTGACCACCACTGGTGCCAATGACGGTATCCATGCAGGCTTGGGAAGGATGATGCACTGGGGGTGTGGGAGTGAGGGGCAGCTTGCAGGCAGAGCTGGGAGGGCTCACAAGCTGCCAGGATCTGGTCAACAGGAGGAGAGATGATGGAGAGGTAGAGAAAGCTGGAAAAAAAAAGATCTTTTGATTTTCCACCAATAGAGAGAAATAAAAATGTTATTGCTTTGTGTTGGAGTGGGAAAGATTTAAAGGGTGATAAGAGGGTGCCAGAAAGCCTCGAAGGCAAGGAAAGGACACTTTGCAGGCCAGCATAGTGTTTTCACTCCTGGTTTGCAGGATCTGTCTCCAGCATTGCCTGTGCAGTGCAGTTTCAGTCACAGCTGGCAGAGGGACCAGTGTTCTGTGAGGGACAGATCCTGGCCATGGCAGCAGGCTGGATGCTGTGCTCAGAGAGTCTTGCTGTCACCCCACAACTCCAAGTTTGCTGGGGTCCCCCATGGGGTCTTCTCCACTGGCAGCAAAGCCTCAACACCTTCTAGAAGAGGTGGTGTGCCAGTCTACGGAGTGGGTTGCTGATGATGCGATCCTCCAGGCTTCCAGGGCACAGTGACCAAAGGAGGTTAAAAATGATCTGGTTGGCAAAAATACCCTGTAATTTCCTCTCTCTCTGATCACAAAGTGCCCCCTTAGGAGTGCCAGACAGCCCTGGGCAGCAGGCACAGATTTGGATTTACTTCTGTTGTTCAGACCAAACAGCTGCTAAGGGCGTCAGTTATACAGACATGATGATGCTGTCACTTTATGTATCATTTTTATTTCATTGCTCTCCAACGTTTGTAATACCCCGGAGCTCAGAAGCTTAAATAACAGCTCTCCCCATATTGATTTTATCCTTCGCCATTTGGCACTCGTTCGTTCCTTTCCCTTTGAGTTCCTAATAACCAGCATTTTAACTGAGCAGCGTCCCTCTCTGTGCTTGGGCAGTGGCTGTGGCCAGCCAGAGATGGCAGGGGAAGGGACAGGTGCAGGACAGTAGTTTTCTTGGGGTCTGCCAGTGATGGGGCAGGTGTACATATGATGCTGCAGTGCCTCATGGACACCTCCTTACCAAACAAATAAAATTAGCACCAAGACAAATGTTCTCTCTCAGTTGCAGTAACTTGGAAGGAAGTGGTGTTCAGGGTCAGGATGGCTCTCTCTGATGGGCTTCTGGGGGATGGAGCAAAGAACTGGATGGTGCCGAAGGAATTATTTCATAACAAAATGTGTCTCTTCTTCCTACTGCAAACTGCCTATGAGAAGACCACACACTCTTCATGTGTATTTGCCATATGGAGGTGTGCTGGCTGCTTAGCCTAGGGCTCCAATGTCCAGAACTTGGAACTGGGACTGTACAAGCCTTTGTTTTCCTCTGGCTTAGCATTGCATCCCTCTGGGTCCTCACCAAGGCTGCTTCAGTTGGTACATCCTGGTGTGTTTCACCTGCTCTCCCTGCAGGTTTGGAGTGGTAGATCTGGGTCCAGAGCACTCAGAGCTGCTGGGCCTCCAGCACAGCTGCTACAACCTCTCCAGATCTTCTCACCCACTAAAGCCCCAGCAACCCTTTGCATGCCAGGTGGGGAGACAAACAGTACCAGAAGTGCCTGAGGGACCTATAGGAGGACATAGGCAGAAGTGACCTATAGGAGGATGTAGGCAGAAGTGGCTCAAGAGGAATGAATGGTGATGGGCTGCTGGGGCCAGTGGAATGGTGTGGGCTTGCAGTGGGACCAATGAGAGAAGAAACTCCCCTCTAGACAGCACTAATAAGCAGTAGGAGGAAATATTTATCTTAACTTCGTTTGATGGCTCTAGCATATCACTGAGGGAGGTAAAGAAGTGAGGGGAACCCTGTAGCATGATAAAGCAGCTGCTACTGACTCTGCCTGCTTAGTGTGTGTCTATACACACAGACAGGTCAGACCAGTGCAGTCTGGTTTGAAGGCTCAGCTTGTCTGCCTTGGTTGTAGAAGCTCTGTTTGGATAATTTGCACATGAGCAGCTGATGAAGATGGTTGCTGGACCCACCTCTGTCTTGGTGGAAAGGGGAGGTCTTTCCCCAGATGCTCCTTGTTACAGCACAAGATAAAACCTGGTGTGATTTTAGCTATCTTTGGTCATTTCAGCTGTAGGGGCCATCTCAAATTCCAGCTGTGTGCATTGCTCTGTGTATTTGCAAAAATAAAGCAATCCTTTAATATTTAATCAGAGTCATTAGTCACTTTTATTTATTTTACTCAGCTGAACTGCATCACAAGTGTTTCACTGATAGCTCTTTGGAGTGGAAGCTCATTGCTGGTTTAAAACTCTCCAACGCTTGAGATTCTGGACCGACTCAGGCTCCCCTGAAAGCTCTGCAGTAGGTGGCTGAGGACCTCTGGCTGGCAGAAGTCTGTCTCCATCCCTCCCCAGGGCCCTCCCAGCTCCCCAGGAGGAGCAGGGCTGGCAGTGCTCTGGTTTATGTTGCTGCACTGTCGGCTCTTGATGCATTTGGCTATCACAAACCACAGCCTTGCCTGGCAGGGGGAGAAGAAGCTGAGCCCGGGAAGGGGGGAATGGGAAGATGGGCTCTGGGGACGCCGTCCCACTGAGAAGGTGGGTTGTGTTTCACATTAGCTGATGCTCCTGTGTGGTTTCCAGCACTAGCCCAAATGCAGAGACTTGTGGCAAAGCCAGCTCGGATATGCAGCAGGCATAAATCACGTCAGCTAGGTCTTTCTCTGCAAGGATGGGGAGAGCCTCTTTTCAGGCTGGTGGGGTGATAGAGGAAATTGCTCAGTGCTGAGAATTGCTCAGCAATGGGCTAAAAGATGTGAGGGACTTACCTCTTTTAGTAGAACAAAGATTTATCCGCACTATGAGACCTTGGGTTTTGGCTTTTATTATTTTATTTGGGCTCGGTATTAAAAGTGGCAGAGCAGGGATGACATGGGCACCAAAGTGGAGAATGCTGCAAGTGGCACTGCTGCCCAGAGAACTTCAGCACTTTCTGGTGTCCTCCTCTTCCTTCCTACCCTGGTGGATGTCCCCCAGATAAACATGAGGACCTGGGAGCTTGACCAACTGGTGCCTGTCACCAACAAAAATTACCTCAGAGATCATTTTCCACTGTAGGATGCTCTCTTGGACTGTAGGTCTGGAGATGGCTGCACTTTGGTTGGCAAGTTATTTGGCATCTTGAGCTCTGGACAGTTGAGTATGAGATTGGTAGGGCTGGTTTTGGGAAGACAGTGGTCTTTAGCAGGGGACATTGCTGGAGAAGGAGCCAGGCAGGAGCGGGCAAGAAAAACTGCTGCATGTTCAAGGAGAAGAAAACCTCCTAGCTGTTGTATATGAAGGTATCTGAATCCTTTGGCAGATCTGAATGGAGCTTTGATGCACAATCTTGCTTTGCTGACACCGAGTTGGTGTGTAAATGCTGATACTCAGATGAGCACTTATTTGCTCTGACACCCAGCCCCTAGCCAGTGGCCACTAGCCAACCGTTCAGGAGCTAGAACAGGCCCTGACCATTACTGTTTTTGGGAGGATCAGAAAACCTTGTGGTGGGATTTCACCTGGCAGATGTGGGGAGGAGTAGGGGACTAGGGCATTGGTGACGTGCTGTCTTTACACAGCTCCTCCATGATGGTCTCTCATGACACATCCCCGCTTCCCAGCTCCAGCATGTGGCCTTTCCTCCCACCACACCTGCAGGCATGCTCATGTACATTACCTCCAGTGCCGGCAAAAACCCACATCCCTCTTCTCCTTAGCCCACCAACAGTTACCCCAGATGGCTGCTTCCCAGACATGTGCTTAGTGCTACAACTTTCCTGGCTGATAAATCTCAGTCTCCTTCTCCTGATCCCCCATATTCATCTCTAATCCACACCTCATCCTCCTGCAGCTCTTTGGCCCTTTACAGCATGCCCCCCCCACCTTTGCTCACCCCACACACTTTCCTTGGAAAGGCTAAAATAAGCTCTACCTGGAGTGTGTTCAAAGGCTAATGTACATCCTCCCTTAATTATTGATTTGTTTATTGCAGACACATTGGCAGGACATTCGCCACAGCTCACACACTGGGCTTCTGCCTTCAGTTCTCCTTGCAGCTCATGGAGGCTGAGGGCAGTGTTAGAGGGGTGGACCAAACCCCTTCATCTCCACCATGTGTCCCCCGGAGTCTGCCAGTTAACCCCTGTTAGCCTAGCCCCGTGGAAACGGTGCAGGATTTCTCTGCAGAGCCANAGAGCTCATGGTAGCTGTTTCCTATAGCAAGACCCCCTCCTGTAAGGTGGTATCAACTCCCAGCATGTATCTAGGAAGTCTGGCACGAGGGATCAAAACACAATTATGCCATTGAGCCCCAGCTGCTGCCATCCCTGGGCGGGGAGAGATTAGATGCTGCACATTAGTGGGATTGTTAACGACTCTGCAAAACCTGTGTTGAGAAACAAGCGTGGCAGTGCCTGGAGAGGAGGGCTCCGAAACACAGTGCTGTCAACCTGTCACCTTATGCTCTGGGAACTCCAGCTTTCAGATGATGCTGGAGAGGTGTCAAAGTAGGAAAACACAGATGCCACCAGCTGCCAAGGGGGAGCATCCTGTGTTTGCTTGTTTTTCTCCAGAATGGGGTGAGGTGGCTGGGTCAGAGAGTTTTGGGTTCCTGCTTTCTCAGCCCAGGGCTCCAGGCTAAGCCAGGCTTTGTGGATTGTGGTCCCCTTGGGTTTGACATGGTCACTTTTCCTTGCATGGTGGGTTGAGAGTGGGATGAGCTCTCACTTACATCCATCATGGGATGGGGAGATGCCTTTAGTAATTCAGGGTTTCGTCATTTCCCTGGTGGACTAGGAAATCATTCCAAGCAGCCATTGACTCAGGTCATCCTTGGGAAGAAGGAGGTAGCAGAGACTTTTGAAATTATGTCCTTTTGGGATTGCAGCCATCTCCCCAGCTGGCTCTGGGGGCTGCGAGTCCCTCATTCCCCTGACACTTGGGAAGCATGATGACAGTCATGATGCCGAGACGGGGCTGTATGTCCTTTCTACATTAGAGCCCCAACTCACTGCTGTAGATTATAGCACCTTCACCAGATTTCTTTGGGAGAGCAGCACCCTACGAAAAGATTTTGGTAAATCATTTATGATTTACAAAGTTTGCTGTACTAGTTTCTTCCCTGCTTAACCCTGCTCCACCTGTCTTCAAAGTCAACAGAGCCCCCCAGGAAGGAAAATTAGTGAAAGATTTTGAGGCAGAAATAGGCTGGGGAGCTTCTTCTAAAGCAATTTAAATTCCTCGCAAGGGTGGCGGGGGCTTGTGGAGCATGTTTCTGTGCACATGTGCAGGGAACAGCTCAGGGCAAAGAGGAATTGATTCTCCAGTGAGCTGTGATTCAACTGGAGGCTTGGCAGGGGCCTGAGATGAGCGTTGTTACCTCTCTGATGAGGCATGTGTCACGGTCACTATTCCTTTTGCACCATTTCCTCCCCAGCATCTCAGCAGCATCCTGAGTCTCTGTGGACCACACAGCAGCATGGGAGGGATACTGCTGCTGGTGCAGGTGCCTGGCCAGAGGACTGGGATGCTCTGATGGTGCACTGCAATGCAAGAAAACAGGGCATGGCACAAACATAGCCCTTCTTTTTGTTCTTAAAAGTGTACTTGGAAATAAGATTAAAGTTTGGGTTTTGATTTTTTGTGAGTTTTTTTCATTATTTTGATTGTTTTAAAAATCTAAAGGTAACATTTCTTACACCAAGGTCCTGCATTGTGGGATATCCCAGGCTCTCTCTGATCCTCTTGCAGTCCCACATGTTCCACCTGCACATTCAGAGACTGATTTGGGAACACAGAGACAGGCTTGGTTTGAGGGAAAACCAGGGGGGAACACGACAAAGACCTCTGCCCCTTTTTCGCAGCAAAGGCTGTGTCCATGCCTGCATGGCCACAGTGCTCACATTGGGAATTCCCTGACTTATGCCCACAACTGAGTGGCTCTGAGCACGTAAAAAGCCCCAAGAGATGTGCAGATGGCAGGGCATCAGAGGAACAATGCTGGGACTATAATTCCCCTTATCTGCCTGGAGCACAGCCGTCTGGAATGTGTCCTGGGACTCCTTTGCAGCCCCCTCCCCAGCTCCTCTCCCAGCAGCCGCCCTCAGGCCCTGTTAGAGCTTCCCCACCAGGCTCAGAATGGCTCCTCTTCCCTCTGTGAGAGATGGACCAGCTCTGCCCAGAGCATCGCTGGCAGATCAAAGTGCTGCCTTGATTTCTTGACTGCGGCTATCATCTGCTCCACATACGTCTCCTTTCTATTCCTCGGGCTTTCCAAGACCTCTCTTTCAGTCGTCTCTTTTTTTTTTGGTTTGGTTTTTTTTTTTTTGACCATTGCAGACATCCTCCCTGGACCAACTTTTGGACAAAACAGCCATGACCAGACTTTTTCCCCGACTAGACACATTAATTCAGCAGCTGCCTAGGTGGGAGACCAGTTTAGGTTCTAGAGATGAATGCAAGCACAGCAATATTTGTTATCTTCATGACAGGGCTGTTTCTTTAGACCTCATTTGAATATGTTTTCTCTTGAAATTTTTGCTCCTGTTTATTTACCAAATGGTTCCTGGTTAAGTGCTTTTCCCTAAACTTTGCTAACAGCCTCGCGGAGTTTACAAATGGGACATTGGCTGGAGTGGCTTCATCCTGCCCTTGCCCCCACATGCCCACAACATCAGGAAGGACAAGCCAAGGTTGGAGTCTCCTACCTCTGGTTGCTGTCCAGCCACCTCCCCCGGCTGAGACCTTCACCCTTCATCACATGGCTGTCGCTGCCTCGATGTGTTCACCCTCTGCGCCTCCCCCTGCCCCTCTCCCTGCAGTTCCAGGAGTCAAGCTGACCCATGTGCAGGACACAACCTTTCCTGCTGCACAGGGGCTCCTGCCAAACACTCAAGAAGTGATATGGACATCAGATCAAAAGCTGCTTCTGTGTTCTGCCCAGGGTGGTGGGAATGAGGAGCTCTGCTTCAGGCAGCAACACTTTTGATGCCCGTGAGCCTGCACAGCTCAAGCGAGGGGCAAACACCTCTTGGCTCTGCAGGGGCTGACATTCTCCTCCTGCAGTCCATGCCAGTGATGCCACAGGGGATGCTGTGTCCCCCACACTATCCCTAATCCCCTGGGCAAGAGCTGGCAGCACCTCCCAGGCATCTACCCTACAAACTAGGCCCTCTCCAAACTGACAATTCCAAAATTTCTGGGGTTCTCTCTGCAAAGGGGGGGCATGAAGCTGCAGCCAAATTCCCAGCCCAGGGGATGACACCCTTCTCCCTTTCTCTCTCTCATCCGAGCTCACACCCCACGCTGCTGCCCAGCATCGCTGTGTGCTGCCAAACAGCAGCTCTGCCCACCCTGGGGCTGGCTGCATTTCAGAGCAGTGCAAAGTGGTCCTGCTGCAGGCAGATTCGCAAATCCTTCTGGACGAGAGAGGGGCTAGAAAAATGTCAGCTCATCATTTTCAGCGAGTGACGAGTGCTGTTCTGGTAATAGGGAGCGGGGCGGTGCATGCCTTAGCGCGGGCCTGCCAGATCGATACGGAGATCAGAGGCAGGAGTGGACGTCGGAGCTTATGATGACTGAGCAGATATCGGACCACGGATCTCTTTCTGATCATGCCCCAAAGGGCCATGGTGTTTTCTGGCCACAGGAGGCATGTGGTACATTGGGGAGCCTTCATCTGGGAAGCAGGGTGGCAGGAAGAAAGATTGTCCCCAGAGGATGGCCAGCCTGAGAGCACGGTGCTAAAGGCAACCATGTAGGTGGGAAGAGCAGAAGTGCAAACCAGAGAGATGCCTCCACCTCTGTTTGTGGCCAGGAGCCGCTCAGGCACCTCCCTGCCCCACTCTTTCTTCTGGGCTGGGTGTTTTGGTAGCAACCTGTGTCCCCATGCAGAGGGCAGCTGGGGTGGGAGAGATAGGAACCTCTCTACAAAGGAACTGGAATCTAGTCTCATCCGAGTGCATCCCATGGAATTTCTGGAAGCCCTCAAAGGCCAGAGAGAACCCAGCCCCTGAGCCTCTGTGGGGCAGAGCTCTCACAGGAGGCACTGATTTCATCCTTCATGGAGATGCTTCTTGAAAGAGCAATTTGCCAGCATCCTTCAGAGCAATAACGGCAAGGCCTCTGCTCGAGATACCATCTCTGTTCTCTGACAGCCCCATCACTCATGCCCTGCTCCTGCCTCCCTCTTCCACAGGGACAGGAGTGAGGGATGGAGGCAGGGATGGAAGCAAGGATGGTGTGTTCCCACCACCAGCAGCTCCAAAATACTCCCATCCTCTTTTGGGTCTGAGTGTGCAAGAGGTAGCTCTGCCCTTGCTGTGCATCATCTCCCATCTGTTTGCAGCCTGGTGAGGGGTGGTGGGTTCAAGCAGGGGGAAGCAGGACCAGGGGCTGCCTGGCTCTGGTGCTGGGTGAATGCTGGTGGCCCGTCTGCTCTCTGTGGCAGGGTCTTTGCTGTTGCTGCAGTCTCTTCTGCCAGCAAACTCGCCAGTTCCCCCTGGCAGCCTGCAATGGGGAGGATGAACAGCCCCCTGGTTTCTTTCTTTTCCTGCCTACCTTCCGCCTGCCCTCCGGGCACCCAGCTGGATGCTCCCGCTCCTCCCATTCCCCTGCCTTGCCCGGCCACGTTTCCTGTGCAAGCGGCGGCTTTATCTATTAGCAGCAGAGGAAGCCGTGGCTTGGCACAAAACCTCCTCATCAGCTGCCGACACAGGGCCCACCTGGCACCGGGTGGCAGAATGGGGTGTAGGAGTTGTGGGGGTTGGTGGGCTCCTGTGCCCCCCCAGCCCCACCACCTGGGACAAGCTGACCTGGGTTCTCCCCAGCTTTCTGTGGGTTAAACCTCCTCTTTGCAAGGAGAGTGCAAAGCCTGGGGTTGCAGAGGACAACCCAAAAGCCTCTGGGTGGGTTTGTGCCTAGCTGGCAGCTGTACAGAGCCTTGCCATACTGTGGCACTGCAGTGGGTCCCCAAGGTGGGTTTGTGAACCCTGAATGTGTCCCTATCCTGTGACCAGCCCTGCAGTGACATGCCAGGGCAGGCTGATGGCTTCACACTCGTTTCACACATGATGGTGTGATTGATGTCAGTGCCACCTTGCACCAGCTCCAGTATAAAGGAAGCCCTGGCTTTGCGCTGTGCACTGGTTTTGCGGGCAGTGTGACATTCCTGTCCCCTGTGCTGCTGAGGGATGAACCCACCTGCAGGCTGGGCAACATAGGGTGCCTAGTATTTCCCCATGACCTGGGACACATGACACAGTGCCCTCTTTCAATGCCTCCTCCAGTCTGATCACAGTACTGAGCCACAAGAATGGCATGTCTCTAACACGGCTGGGGAAACTGAGGCAGGGAGCAAAAACTGCCTGAGTGTTTTCCCCTCTGGTGCTTTTCCAGCTACGGTTTTTCTACAGGAGAGCTGGTTCTCATGGGGGTAGGGACCTGCTGGACCCTCCCCCCTGCAACCTCTGCCCTGTGCCCCTCTTCCTTGCAGTGCCGGATACTTCAGTGAGGCCTCCACATCTAGGTGTTTCACTTTAGTGATTTGCAAGCAGGTGGGGTTCAGGGAGAAACCAGCCCTCCCACCTCGGTATTTATTCACCAGTTGAGTACCCCTGCTTCCCCTGGGGAGCCCTGACAAAGCTGCCTGGCACCCCAGAGACCCCTGTGGGAGCAGGACTGGTATGTGCAAGCCCTTGCGCATTGCTGCTGTTCCCAGGGCCTGTGATGCAGCTGGGAATTACCCAAGGGTGAGTCCTGTTCCACTGGGATAGGCTCCCCATGAGCATGGATGTGGGCAGCCCTCTCCCACTGAGGGGTATTGGGTGCAAGAGTTGCACTTGCAAATTCTCCCTGCATCCCTGCAGCTGTTTTTACTCCTTCTTGCCCCTTCCCCCCCCTTTTTATTTTTTCACTTGCAAATCCTGTTGCCTCTTCTGGACCAGGATGATTTGGGGTGCACAGCAGAGCCAGGAGGTGTTGGTACTGCCTCTGTCTTTCCTCCCTGTGCCTGGCAGATGCAGACCCTTGCAATATCTGGAGTCCTACACCTGTAATTCCTCCCTATACCCGTGTTCCTGCCTGTAGCACCGTCCCTTTATCGCTGTGTCTCTGTGCAGGGGAGCAGGGACATGAAACTACTGGGTGGGGTGGGGGGGGAAAGGGCATGCAGAAAAGCGCTGTAGAAAAGCAGAGCAAATTAAGCAGAGCTCTGATCTGCTTGGGTTTGTGCTTGCCAAAAATGCACCATGCATCTTAATTCGCTCTGCTGTTCAGCTCGCACTCACTGCTCTCCTGATGCCATTTCGGCGCTCTGAGCTCAGCCTTTTCAACACTTCAGTCTTCCTCTTTCAGGATTTTTTTTTTTTTTTTTTTTTTTTTTTTTTTTTTTTGCATGTCTGATTGCAGAATCTGCTGCAGGAGGGAAAAGGGAAGCCAGAGGAGGGAGAACGGGAGCCCCGAGCCTGGGTGCTCCTGCCTGCGCTTCCCGGCAGCCGGGGGGGAGGGTGGGAGGGGGGGGTGCGTGTGTGGTGTATGTGTGCGTGCGTGTGTGTCTTTTCTAGAAAGTCCTTCCTGGGTGCTCTCCAGTCGCTTTTTTTTTCCCACCCAGCCGTCTGATCTGCTTCTCGCTAGGATCCTCTAAAGAAAAAAAAAAAAAAAAAAAAAAANTCGCAAGCCTTCCTCCTCCTTCTTCTTCTCCTCCTCCTCCTCCCTCTCCCTTGCTTTTTGTGCCCGCCGCAGCAGGGCTGGCCAGGCCGGGGGAGGGAAGCGATGGGAAGGGGAGGTCGCCCCCTCCTCTCCCTCTGT